>OMKX01011869.1:5609-22515 GCA_900302425.1 Brosme brosme
CCCCCCCCCTCAACCGACTTAGATAAGGTTTTTGTTATGCAGCTTAACTCTGTGTATGTGTGTGGGGGGGAAGGGGTCTTTAAGTGCAAAAAGCAGCTCCTATGCTAAGTTCCATTTGATTTTGCTGTAAATGGCGCAGGCAACTATTCTCTCGGCAGTGTCCTTTGAAGTCCCTCTGAATTCCAGTTGTTTGTGTCTTTTTGTCCTTCTCTGTACTGCTAAAGTTTGGCTCTCTGAAAGAATGCCTGCGGACAGAAAGATGAAGGAAAGAATCTGTCATCATACAAACGATACAAAATAAATATCGTAATAAATACTTCTGCATTTGCAGGCCGTGCAGACTGGTTTGCCAGTTTGACTGGTCTTAGCCTTTTCATAGTTCTCCAGTGTGTTGCAGTGCGACAACACTGCCAGCTGAAGCAAGCGGGCTCAATACAGCACCACTTAAATTATAATAATATTTATATTTATATATTTTATTAAATTACCATATGCTTCATGAAATATTCATAAATTCCACATACATCATTGAGATGTAGATTCGATTAGTAGAGAGTTAGCACTTACCTTTATGTAGTTTTTGAAAACTTTGACGTCGGGCTGCTGTAGCACCTGACACAGCTCCTGTTGACGCAGAGCAACAAGACGCACGTTAGAGTGCGGCCACCTACAGGTTACTAAAGGTAATGCCTGCTATGCTCAATCTTAGTTCACGGATGGGAAAACAACAAAGAATTGTTTATATCATAGAGCATCTGACATCTGACAGGTCGAGTTATTGCTTCTGGATACAACTCAACCGAATATATAGCTTGTATTGCTTTTGACCAAATGAGCTGCCTTAACGGTGTGATTTCTGTATCAATTTTGACCAAATGAGCTGCCTTACCTGTGTGATTTCTGGAGCCACTTGCAGTGAGGGGAGGTAATCTTGCTGCAGGAACTGGATGAACTCTGGCCCCTGGAAATCAAAATGAGCCAGAACGGCAAAGCAAGTTCAAAATAGGACATTTCAACCAAGGTCACAACTTTAATGATTCATAATGTGAGTGAACGTACCCGCTTAATATAAATCATCTTCAATGTAAGTGCACATTCTGACAGTGTCTGAGGGGGAGAAGAGAAAATCATTACATATAGCATACAAGATAATATAAACACAATGTATTGAAATATCGGAAATAAATACCATTGAAAAAAAGCAAGCATATGCTCTATATTGCACCAATTCCTAAGTCAATCTAAAGTCTTAAAAACACGGAAGAACACACACACTGGGACCAACTAAGCCCACCTACCATTAAGACGCCTAAAATACATGAGAGAATTCCAATTGACTCATTTTAAAGTAAATTCTTCACTCTCTTCTAACATTGAGGAAAGTGTGCACAAAATGGTGGCTCCACACAAACTCAAGTTTAGATGTATGAAAGCTTACCAGCATGGTCTGGGCATCTGTGAGGTCAAAGGTCGGTTTGAGAGGGGCCAGGAAGCATGCAGGGACAATGTGTTTGTAGACAAAGTCTGGGAAGCCCACCATTCCATCTTTCCCTCCTGGAATACAAATATGAAATGATTTGAAATATAGAACGCCTTTTATTCTGTGGTAAGTACCCCCCACAACCCTTCAAAGTTCCCCTAGGGCTGCGCATACCCTGATTTGAGAAACAATGTGCTAGAGTAAGAGACTGATATTAAAGAGAAAACACAGTAAATACACCAAATGAAAAATACGCGTTGGTTATATTTGTGCACAGTAGCACAAATTGAGACATCAAACCAGTCTTGGACGTAAATATATGCATACTTAAAACACGTCTGCATTTCACCCAGTGTTCCAAATGCAATGAAACAATGCGTGCAATTTGAATAAAAAAACAATGTGCACCGTTACCGAGAGTGGTACTGATGTACGCAATCTTTTGCGGTTTATTGAGGCCTCTTTTCCCAAACATATGTTATTTAATATAAATCTTATTCAATATATGTCTTATATCCAAGGGGTCCTTACCCCAGAGCTCCACCAGCCTGGAGAGGATGATGAAGCAGGTCTTCTGGGCGATGGGGTCAGGGAAGTCCACCGCTCCCTGGATGATGGTGAACAGAACCTTCTCAATGTTCTCTGCCCCTGCGGACGGACAGTTGAGGGAAAATAAGTGGTGTGTTTTACATTATTGCAATTAGTTGATATACCTAGAATAGAAACGACAAGCGTAGACACACTTGACTCTTCTTTCATGCCATCAATTGCCACACCACCTTTCTGAGCGCATAGCGGACTGGAGTGGATCCTGAAATTAGCATCCCTATGTACTGAATCCAGAATCAATTTTGAGTCTGGAATCGTTTTGGATAGAGAATCGATTTTGCATCGAACCTTGACCCCAAGAACGAGATACCGATAGTTTCACATCCCTAATATCAATCCTCACGGTCACATACTGTCCATAAACGCAAAAGGCACCAAGATAATATCAGATCTTATAAGTTCTGTTCTGTATGTTTTGTGCTCCTCACCCTGGTTGGCCATGACCTCGTTCATGCCGCTGCTGGCGATGGTCTGGATGAAGGTGAAGTAGCTCCTCCTCAGCATCTGCTTCTCCAGCGCCGCCGTCTGGTCGTTCTCCTCCGCCGGCCGCCCCAGGATCTCGAAGATGGCCACCACCAGGGGCATGAACACCTGCTGCAGGAAGGGAGACACCTGGCCCTGTCCCGACGCACCGGAGGGGAGAGGAGAAGAAGACGTTGAGGTTACGCTGCCGTACTAAGAACCGACAAGTACAACTGGCCCTTTTTTAAGGAGCAAAATAACTAAATTGCATAAAGTAGAGTAGAGAGATCTTTATTATCTCGACACGGGCAATTCAAATTGCAGCAAGCAGCACAAAACAAATAAAGGCGGTATCCAAATCTTTTAGATACACCTTCCTCTTTGAAGTGACTTTCCTGCAACAGGTGTTCTCTACCATCGATGCAACAGGTTTTTAACTACCAACGATGTAACAGGTTTTAAATACCAACGATTTAACAGGGTGTAACTACCTGTGGCATCTATTCCACTGATTTGCGATCATTTTTTCTATCTTCTATCACCCATTTGCAGAAAATATTCAAGGTGCTATAGCTATAATGGTCTTTCACTGTCAGAAGATAGGGAAAGGGATGGATAGTTTAGAGGGTGTGACTCCCAGCCAACGCCTGCAGCCTAACACAATGCGCTCCCGCACACGTCTCCCGCGCTCACCTTGAACTTGGCGGTGATCTGGCTGATGAGGGGGATGAACTCCTGCAGGTCTTTGGCCTCGCAGTCCTTCAGCATGTGCTCCGAGGCGGCCGGCACGAAGGGCAGCACCTCCTCCTCCAGGCAGATGATCATGCGGTGCAGGAAGGAGCGCACCGAGCTGCGCAGGGGCCCGCGCTGCACGGGGCAGCCCAGCGCCGGCAGGAACGTCTGCAGGCAGTCGCGGTACACCTGCGTGCAGCCGCAGTGCTTCACCGTCTGCTTGTTGCTGAAGGCCTTGCTGGTGCGGCTGGATGGGGGGATGGAGGAGAGAGAGGTGGTGAAGACATTCAACCTCGATGAACACCCAAGAGAGTTATCGAAGGCTGTTATGCTATGTCCGCTGTAGTCTCACTAATCAGATTAAACAAGTCTGAAGTCTGATGGCAGACAAGCTCAAATCTGGGTGAACGGGCGCATTCGTATTTTTGTTTCGACCAATCATGTTCCTGGAGGCAGGGAGTTGTAACCTCGGCCAGCAGTAGTAAACAGTAAAAGAAAATATATAATAATACACTCTCTAAGGTAAGAGTAAGCTAAACAAACCTACAAACCTGATCCCGACTAAGACATTTCTAAACATCGCGCACCAATCCAACAACGATTCCCTCAACATCCCTTGTTCACATTATCCACATGCGGCGTCCACTCTGAACCCACTGAGGGGCGGGTCCCCGCGGCTCACCTGGCGAAGCCCACGGCGTGGCTCAGGCAGTCGCCCAGCGCCGCCTGCCGCTCCGCCTCCGTCTCCCGGGAGAGCTTGTCCAGCAGCAGGCCGAAGGCCTCCATGAGCGGGCCCAGCAGGCTGCGCATCAGGCCCTGCTTGCGCTCGGCCGAGCTGTCGCCGTGGACGATGAGGATGCCCGCCGTCTCGAACATGAAGAGCTGGTCGTCGCTGGTCAGCAGTGCTGGGAAGCCGTTCTCCTGGTGGGGGGGGAGTGGGGGGGACGCAAGGGTTAGTTGCACCTTGTCAGTTTTGTGTGGTGCGCAGTGTTATGTCGATGATGTATTGTGTTACTTGCGCGATTGTTTTTGTTTGAGATTTTGATAAAAAAAAACATGTGAATAATAAGTGTGTGTTGACGATGTCGAGATAGTGAGTAAAAACAGGGTGTTCTGTTTCCGATAGAGCGTCGACACTTACGGGTGGTGCGAGTTCCAGAAGGTCCTGGATCTGGCGCAGGATGTCCTCGATGAAGGCGTTCATGTGCTTACTGTGAAACAGAGAGGACCGCTTTGTGAGCGCTGGAGGATAATATCACACGGAATCCAGGTGGAGTCCATGATACAGGGTAGGGTGATTATAATACCACTAAAGGCCAGGTCCTTCAATGTTCTTCGGCATCATGAATATTTGACGTAGTCACCAAACTTGAATGTGTGGATTCCAACCCATTGACTACGATATAGCCGCAGGTTGTATATAACAAATAATCTTTAATGAGTTTAAAAGAAAGCCATGGGGAGTCTTACTGTAGAGTTTTGACGAATCTAGAGAAGAGGTAGGCCACCCTGCTTCTGACTTTAGGGCTGCTGTGTCTCAGGCCCCTTTGGTCCAGAAATGCCATCTGAAAGAAGGCCGTAGGTTACGAGAGCACACCAAAACGTGTCCATGCCTTGCATAATGAATCCCAGGATGTGTGGATGCGTTTCAGCTCTATGATGATGACGACAATGTTGTTCGTAGAGTAAAACCCTCTCACCAGAACTAACGGAATGTGGTGGGGCTCCACCAGGAAGAACTTCTCGTAGCGGACCACCGTTTCGAAGAACTCCAGAGACACCGAGGTGTGCTGGTACCCGCTCACCCCGCAGGACACCAGCTGGAAGGGGGAATACAAAGAGGTTCTCACTCACTGTGGTTCAATGGACGACAGTAGAGTCAGGAGCAGTACTGGGGATTTCAGTCAAACAGGCTTTTATATTGGTTAGCCATTCAGGAGAGGCTTTAATCCAAAGCTATTTACGATGAATTGTCTTTATGTCATTTATGAGCAGGTAGGGCGTCAGGCATCTTGGTTTGACTGCGGACAACAGGGTTCAAACCCACAACCTCTCAGTTGGGATACAAGCACCCTAACGCTATCCTGTCCCTTCTAAAGGAAGGGACAGGCTCCTTAAATAGCAGTTGTGTGGTTAGGGTATCTCGCCCAAGGATTTGCTACAGGTAGACTGGGGACAACGGGGTCTTGAACCCAGAACCTTGGGGCTCGGTTCTAGGCCCACCACAAGACAAGTGCTGCCGACTCACCGTCCGCATCATCTCCTGCAGCACGCTGGCCTTGGTGGCGTCCCCCGTGAAGTGGGCCCCGTGGGAGGCTGGCAGGGCTTCGCCCAGCATGTACACCAACCGGATGGCCACCTCCACCTCCATGAAGCTCGACGTCTGCCAGGTCCTAGCGCAACACCAACCACAGACCATTTTAGAAGAAGGACCATCTCCGTGACATGGGATTTCAGGCTTCCCCGTATCAAGACAGTAGTCACAGGTCATGGTATTAGCACCGTTGTCTTGGGGACTTTATGGGAGTGGCTGTAGAGGGAATGCACGTGAAGGTAGATATATTTTCTTTGAGAGATTGGGTGGCCTTTAAGGTGCCAATAGTAAGTGCAGTGTATTTCTACATGCTTGTATTATGATGCAAATTCCCGATCTTATCTGCCGTCTGTTTCTGATTGGCTGCTGGATATCCAGTCCAATCAAAAGCTAAACAACAGACACAGACATTAACCCCCCTGCTCTTGTCGACTGGCCCCGCATGGAGGTGAATCATTCAACACGGGGGGTCTTACTGCATGGTGTTGTTGAAGACCCTTCGCACCGCCTCCAGCAGCAGGTCTGGGGACACCTGCGCCAGGCGATCCAGCAGCATCTTCAGCTGCTTCCTGTACTCCACAAACATGGCCTCGTCCTCCCCCTTTAAAGCAGGAGTACATCCCTGGCGTTAGCTAGCTGCCCTGGGCTTAAACATGTGTGTCACGTGTGGGGGGAAAAAAACGGTGACTGTCTCAGAAGAATAGCTCACCTCGTTGTCAAAGTTGTACTCGTCGTCGTAGGTCAGCTTCTTCATGATGGCTAGCATGATCGCCTGCCAGGAGAAAACAAAGGTCTCGTTAGCCCCTGTTGAGCTCATCCGCTACACTGAATGATGTTTGAATGGTTACATAAATGTAATGTTCACATGACAATGTCACCTCTATGTTGGCTTTCTGCTGGTCGGTCAACTGTGGAAGCTATGAAGACAAAAGAAAACAAACAGTTTTAACCCATTGCGCCATTTCTTCCCTTCCCACATCCAGCACCACATCCAAGAAGCCCATCCTTCCAAAATCGATGAAAATGTCTCAGAATTGCCTTCCCTAACAATTAAAAACAGACCACACAACAAGAGCAGTTCACACCCAATCACACAAACACGAATATAGCTCAGAACAAAATTTACACAAGATACAACTTGAAACACCCACGGGACACGTGCATTCCATACCAACGGACGCTCCCCCACCTGTTTGAGCACGTGCAGGTAGTCGTAGCAGAAGGCCACGATGTTGGCCGAGATGTCGTCGTCGGCGTGCACCAGCAGCTGCAGCAGCAGTGGCACCTTGCCCTCGAGCGCCTGCAGGGTGTCGTTGGCAGCCTTCACGTTGCCCACCTTCACCAGCTTGGTCCAGCTCAGCACCAGGCTCTGGCCCATGCCGTTGACCAGCCGCGAGAACTTGGCCAGGAAGTCCACGTCTTCCTCCTGAAGGGGGAGGGGGGAGGGGGGACAGAGTCACAGCGGTCAGGAAGTAGCGAGGAGACGGAAACAGGACGCGAGACCTTTAAACTTGGTATTTGGAAGATAAGATTGTACAAGTGGCAAGTACGATATCGGAAATAGGTTTGTGTTTAATGAAGTGTCTCTAGTGCTATTCAAATGCCGAAGATCAACAACAAGATCGTAAATATCATAATCTCCTAACACGGAGAATGCCGCTTTAATGTTATTTTGGCCTATTTGGATCTGGTTCTCAATCATAATTGTCATAAGCGTGGGCGAAGCGATACCTGTTCGACGTTGAAGAAGCCAGCCGACTGCAGCACTTGGCAGAGGGACTCCACCAGCTTGGTCTTGTCCACCGGGTCCATGCCCTTGTTGACGATCTCAAACAGGCAGTCGCAGGCCTCCTCCCTCAGCTCCTCCACAGACATCTGACTCAGCAGCAGGTTCACAAACCTAGAAGCACCAAGGCAGAGGCCTTACTAGGGAGCCACAGCTTTCACACACAAAATGGAGACCGCATATTTCTATCACATGGCATCCCTTAGGCAATCTTATGATGTATTAAATATGATACAAGAATCTAAATATAGCCAGATTACAGTTACTTGTTTCTCAGTATCTGGAGGCAGGTGTTAATATAATATAATATGTGAAGATATCGTAATAAATCCTGTGGAGAGATTATTCGTGTAGAAGACTCCCGCAAACTTTTCGGGAGTGATTCAGCATCAAGCGAAATTTGCGTGAAAGTTCAAATATTTGAAGCGAATGACAAATTTGCTTGGCCGGCGGATAATTTGCATCTATTCGAGTCTTTGCATTGACTTTGTATGTATTCGCGCCGCGCCTTCACTTTTGGTGTGAACGCACGGTCTCGTTTACTAACTGGGAGGGGCTCAACCTTACACATTACAACTTTAAACAACTCTGCCCCAAATGTTTGAGAGAAACAAACCCACCGGTCGTTTGCGATGAGGTTGAGGTCGATCCAGGACACGTAGGACCCGACCACCTCCAGGCACTGGCAGGTGATCTCGGGCTGGGTCTGCTGGTAGGCCTGCAGGATCTGGAACCAGGACTCTACCAGGTTGGGGATACACTGCTCCCGCATGGTGTCCTTGATCAGGGTGTTCCTGCGTGTGTCCTGAAAGGAAAGAGGCGTGTCCCATCAGCCAGGGAGACACCGCACTGATGTCGACGGCACACTCAAACACAACACACCCAGCAGCTTTGAGCATCCTGTTACAGATGGATGCTTTCATTGAATGCTAGAAATAAGGATTTCTTTTCATGTTTATGTATGTATGTATGTATGTATTTTTGCCATTTATAGCAGACACCTTTATCCAAAGCGCCTTACAGTGATGCTGTTTAGATACATGTCATTAATGAGTAGGTAGGGGTTTAGACAGATACTCTACAGGTAAAGATTAGGGTTCAAATCCAGAACGTTTAGGCTTGGAGACAGACACCAACTAACCTGCATTTGAAACAGGTAATATCAGTATTCAATAACATACACATATCTTCAAGGGGTTACGAATTATTTTGAGTTTGAACCAAGAAGCTTACAGCTGGGAGTCAAACCTGCTACCCAGACTACTCATGCCATAAAATAAGTACAAACATTTAAAAACAAACATTTCTTCAGGGGGTTACAAAAAGTTGTCGTTGAGGTTTGAACCCAAACCACCTTACCACTATGACTCCTGCCTTTAAACAAGTCATAATACCATTTAAAAACCTTAAAGGGGGTTGCAGATTAGGTGGCGTTTTGTGTTAGTTTATGCCTACTTGAAAGGTGCTGTTGTATATCAGATTCCTTGCCTCGGGTGAGTGCAGCGTGTCCCGGTCCACCACCTCGGCGTCGATGGCCATGAGCGTGCGCAGGTACACGTCCACGCCGTGCGGGTTCAGCCCGACCAGCGACAGGATGTCGAAGAAGAACTTGGGCCACAGGGTCAGGTACTCCATGACGAAGGTCAGCGCAAACACCTGCGCCGCCTTGTTGCGGATGAAGGGCTTCTCTGGCTGGCTGTTCATCAGCTAGGAGGAGGGATATGACGAGAGGTAAAGAGGAAGCACCCCGAGTGAGATGCTTGGGTGTCGGGTTGAAAAGGCTTAGCCGAGACCCAAGTAACACTCCTCCTAAATGGCTAAATAATTAGTGTTTAGTAATTTAGGAGACGCTTTTATCCAAAGGCTACATGTCAACAATGATCAGGAAGGGGTTAGACATCTTGCTCAAGGACAAGTCTACTGAGGACATTGGGGTTTGAATCCAGAACCCTTTCGTAGGGGAGTCAAACAGCCTAACCACTCGACGATCTGGCCCCCTTCATAACTTAACAACCCAAGTATCCATATGCAGCTACCTGACACTGCAGCCATTTCATCAGTGTCTCTCTGATGAGCTGCTGCTGAGGGCCACTCAGGCCATCGTGTCTGTGAGAGAGGGAGAGAAAAGAGAGGTATACACATCATCACAAAACTTCATCCGTTACAAAAGCATATCGTAGGAGAGTTCCGACGCCTTTCTTACCGATACTTGATCTGATGCTCCAGGACTTGGAAGCAGAAGAACTTCACATGGTCATCACTGAAGACAAAGGAAAAAAAATCCAATCACTGTACTGCTCGGTATTTAAATGTGAATAGGAACCTCTGAGCATTAAGATATGTAATTCTAATAACATATCCTAATGCTATGACTTCTCGAGGTGTATTATTTGATTGAGCTCTTAGAAAACATACTTGTAAATGCCTTTAGCCAGAGCTTCGGCGCAAACTTCCCAGGCATCCTGGGACTCCTTCAGCTGTTCGAAATAGGCCATGGCCTGGGGAGGAAAAAAGGAAACATGAACCGTAAATTGAAGTCTATCAAACCAGATATGACCAAAGCTCCACCCTACTATGGTACAGTACACTGGGGAAACACAAAGACTTGTTTGGTTGACGGGATTTGTACACTAGTTTTTGAAGAATGAATAGATGATTACTCATACTGCAGCGCAATCTCACATCTATTCAGTGGAAGTAGATTGTAGCATTATATAATGAAGATATTAGATAAGATCCATGGTGGGAAGAGAGTGCAGCAGAGTGCAAACATGTTGACCAGTGAAAAGGTTTGTTATTGCAAACGTTGAAAAAGGTATTCAAGTATTTCTGGTTCCGTTAGCCTTTTCCACTTGGGTGACAGGAGGAATGAATACTTCCACCTACTTGGTCATCATATTCACATGAATGGATATGACCAACCACACCTAAATAACAGATAGCAACAGCGAGGTTCTGAGTTCAAACCATTGTAGTTAACTTCCATTATAAAACAATACATCAACATCTTTAATTCCCAAACTGAGCATAGATGTTAAACCAGATGTGGATAACAAAATTATAATTCTTACCCGCTGCCTGTATCGGGCATCAGCATTTGGATTGAGCCCGAGCAAAGCCTGCTCGTCCATGATTGCAGCGATCGACACGCAGGCCATCCGTGGACTAGCTTTTCTTCAATACAGGTTCACCACACTCTGCTACCATCAAGCAGACTCCATACATCTGGAGGAAAATTACATTCGTTATACTGAACTGGAAAGTTGTATTGCACCGCCGTTGTTGTGTATTTATATCCAAAAGACAAAGAAACTACTGAAAACATACATATAAGTCACATATTATAACTATGCTTTTATCTTGCGTTATAAAGGTGTCTGTTGTGGAAACGTAGCGGTGTAACGGTAAGAACTAGAGGCTCAACAATTAGCTTGCTAGAATGAACAGTCCTAACAAACACCACAATGACCCTTAGAAACCCAGAGTGGAAACAAACCAAAGTTGTTGTTGTGTGACAGAGTCAAGTCCCTTTATCTCAATCAACACAATGAACCATGCAGATAACATGTCGTGATTGGGAATGATGCAACACGGACTAAATACTTTAGTAACGGTGTCCTATAGGGAACATCTAAATGATTATGATTAACAAAGTCTTTAAGTGTTCAAAAAATACTCTTTTCTTCTCAAGTGATCTGACAGATGCTCAGTGTGAATGGCGAGGTGGGTACATGGCCATCAAGACGACACAGGCAGGCCACTCCTAAAAAGTTGACACCGCAATGCTAAGTTAGCTGTCACGTTAGAGTTAGCCGGGTTGAGCTACCGGGGAAGCTAACGTTAGCTGACTCGTTCATAATATCAGCTGATGATCACCAAGTGGTTGGGCAACAATGAACACACTCCCGTCCACCGTTACCTCCTAGCAAAGTGCTTTGACTCAGAGTGAGATATAAACTAGTCCGACCCACAGCGGCACCGACACCGGGTCTTTCCTTGCGAATTAACGGCATGCTTAGCGCCCTCAATCCTATCAATGTGGGAGAAAAAAAAACTCACGAGGACGTTTCTTTCCCCCTCTCAAACAATGCATATAGACAAAGACGAGCATACTGAACATCTCACCTTACTGCGGTCACCTTGTCACATTTATACACTTTGTCTACCTATTCTGAATAAGTCGAGATTGATCCAGAAATCTGTGGTACATTACAAACTACCAAGGCGATGCGCGAGCGGATCTCGTACGGCGTGTCCACTCAGCGGAAATGACGTACACATGTTTCCGGGTCACAACCACCGGAAGAAATTAGTGTTTTGGGGTTTATCGTAAGCATATCATTTTTTTTCATATAAAACTGTACATAAATGCATCCTCGTTTTAGTTATAGTGTGTATTTCAATCATAATGATACTGTCTTTTGTTACCTTATATGAACTAACAGATGTCAGTATGGCTTTATTTGCACATTTTTATTTCATACTGACATTAAAATGAATATATTTCAGTATGATGCATTTTAACATATCGTTTTTTGACAGCAAAACATTTAAAAATACAAAAAGTATATTTATTATCGCCCCCAAAAAAGTATTAATTCGTTAAGTCCTGCCTCTTTTTACTTGACGTTCGGAGTCTCCGCCCAAGTACTTCCTCTTTTACTGTGGCAGTCCGCGAGAGACACCATGAAGGCGTCGGGAACAGTACGTAAACGTTATATTTATCGGTTTAAATTGATTTTACACGGCTCGTTTTAAACAATATCGTTGAGTAACGATAGGGTGGTTGTTTGGGACTTACTTCTAGAGAAATTTGAACTCAAATTGCCATTTACAACGTTTGATACGTCCCAGCTCCTGCCGATACAACATGGCGTCTCTTTTGCCATGTGGATGAGGGGAGCTCTTAAATTATACTCCACATCGTGGTCAGATACGAGATAACTATATACAAATCATGACTGTAGCCCAACTGGCACCTCGAAAATGCCCTTTTCAGCAAAATACCTCTACAACCTAATTTGACCCAATCAGCCGGCAAGCGGCTTTAGCAATAATGCTAACGTGAGGAGCGTGGCCTCATTAACGTTACAAACAATACGTTTTTGTTGTCGGCGGTACATGCTATACACTCGTATGCACGTAAACAAAAACCTCGCTTCTCATCTGTCGAATGATTGAACTTGCCAGATGTTGATGATCAACATGCACCAGACCACCAGGTTTTCATTAAATTCCTGCTGTTCTAGGCTTGTATGCACACAAACCCAAGGTCCTGTCTAACAAGTGACATGCCCTTAATGTGTTGTGCAAAAATCAAGCATTGAATCTTGTCGCCTTTCTCTGAAGCTGTTGTGCCGTTGAAAGTGAATCCAAGGTTCAACACGTCGCCCGAACTAATCAACTTTGTAACTCAAATTATGCCGTACATTAATTTACTTTTTCATGTTTCTTTACTTGACAGTTGAGGGAATATAAAGTGGTCGGGCGTCTCTTGCCCTCCACCAAGAACCCTGCTCCTCCTCTGTACCGCATGAGGATCTTCGCCCCCAATCATGTGGTGGCCAAGTCCCGCTTCTGGTACTTCGTCTCCCAGCTGAGGAAGATGAAGAAGGCCTCTGGAGAGACCGTCTACTGTGGTCTGGTAAGTTAACGACTCTTTCAAATCAACTGGTGAATATCTCAGTGAAATTTGCAGTCTTCAATGCGTTCTGAATAGTATTGGTCAGTTATCTGCTTTTTGCTAAAGAGGCTGTTATTTGTCATCAGGTACATGAGAAGACCCCGCTGAAGGTGAAGAACTTTGGTATCTGGCTGCGTTACGACTCCCGTAGTGGCACCCACAACATGTACAGAGAGTACAGGGACCTGACCACCTCTGGAGCTGTCACACAGTGCTGTAAGTAGATGCAACACAACCTAAATATCTACCACTGTTCAAAGTGTCTTCAAATTGTGTTGCCTATACTGCAGCAGTGGCTCTCTGGTATCATCAATAGTTTGACCTAAGTTAAAATGCTTGTGTTGGGAATAATTTGTGAATGGTATTGTGGCTATGTAAAGTAACCAGTAAAGAAGTGACCAGTTGCCATGTTTGTATTTTTATACGTGTTCTCCTTTTCATTAAGATCGCGATATGGGGGCCCGCCATCGTGCCCGTGCCCACGCCATTCAGATCATGAAGGTCCAAGAAATTGCCGCCAACAAGTGTCGCAGACCGGCAATCAAGCAGTTCCACGTGAGTTCTACCCCATTCACACACGCAGGTTTTCAAAGACACCATCTTGTTCCACTGGATTTAGCTGGTCCTTGCTCATAACTGCCAGGTGTCTGTCCTAACTGGGTTTTCCATGTCTCTTGTCTGTTTAAAGAACAGCAGAGAGACGGATGTCTCTTCTGTCCAGTCTTAATGCACAGCTTCCATTTTAACGTTGGTCTAGTAAACTGGGGTGTTTTCTGTTTTCTGTCTCTGACCAGTGTTTTCCCCTTTTCTCTTTGTCTGCAGGACTCCAAGATCAAGTTCCCTCTGCCCCACAGAGTTCTGCGTCGCCAGCATGCTCCCCGCTTCACCACCAAGAGGCCAAACACCTTCTTCTAGAGGAATTGTCTGTTTTCACATTGTGCGGGAAAATAAAAACTTCGTGGTTTTTATTATATACCTATATAATAAAAACTTGTAGAAACACAAATGGCTTTTTGAATTTTTTTCTTCTTCCTGAAGCACAGGGGTAACGCATTTCTCCCGTCATACATACATTCTCCCGTCTAACTTTTAATTTGGCTGGAGTATGATAATTGGCAAGATGTTGATTAACATGCAGAAGACCCCCAGGTTTTCATTAAATTCCTGCTGTTCTAGGCTTGTATGCACACAAACCCAAGGGCCTGTCTAACAAGTGACATGCCCTTAATGTGTTGTGCAAAAAATAATCTTTGAATCTTGTCGCCTTTCTCTGATGCTGTAGTGCCGTTGAAAGTGAATTCAAGGTCCAACAAATGTGGCCTAAACACGTATAGAACGCTCTGTTCCATTTGAATCCTGTTGGTGTATTTCACCCTCCGCCACATATACATGTGCTGTTAGTGTTGTCGGTACATTGGATGCATTAAAGCAATACTTTGTCATTATCGACAGTACTTAAATCATTTAATTTGTATGGTTTACCCTTATTTCTGTCTAAGGTGAGGTTCTGTATGGTGTTCGCCAGGTAAATGGGCCTACAGCTGAAGTAAATCTGGTTAGAAATAAACATGGGCGCTACCGGTCCCAACGAGCTACTCTGCAAGATTGAAGTAAAAAAAAAATCAAGCAGTTCAAGGCAGACCAACATAAAAAGTCAATTTATTGTGTTCAGTGTGTTTTGAGAGAGAAATGTGCGAAATTATAATCCAGCAGCTGTAATTTGAAATGAACGAAATAAAGAATTTGAATACATTTCTTTGTATTTTCGTTTTTTCTTGGTTTGCTTTAAAATGTGGTAGTGAATCTTTAAATCGTATTTATTGATTCAGAAGAATTATGGTAGAAGAAAATCCTGGTTGTGTAATATGGAGATTGAAGTCTTCACCCCCCCCTCTGTGCAACTTTTTTGTAGCACAAAAGGCAGTTATCTGATGAGGAAATAAATTGGACTTTTATAAGCCACTGAGGAAGAAACATATTTTCTTTGAGGTTGGTACAATGTTTCTAATGCAGACATTCCTGGACATGGCGGAGTAAAAAAACGGTTGAACAAGAAGTTTGGACCACACGATGGCAGTCTTCCCTAAGACATGACATTTTCCCTGCCATGACTCAAAGAGTCCTACAATAGATTCAAGTTTAGGTTACTCATAGTTACTCCAATTCGTTGTGAAATTGCTCACAAGCAAGTCTTCCCTTTGAATGCCTGCCAGACCACAGCATTCCCCAAAGATCACAAAACTTGCTGAGAAGACCATGCTCAGACCTAGATAAGTTGGTCTGCTGATTGTGCTAAATCACACAGAGATTTCATCCTGGGGAGAGAAGCTGGATGAACTCTACCCCAGGAAGTATACATCTTAGTGGATACTGACTACCTGTTCTTTAGTGTTTTCAGCAGGGGCAGGATAGTGTAGTGGCTAGGGTGAACCCAGATGAAGGGTACCGAGTTTGATCCCTAACGTCCAGACTCTACCATGCAGGCATCCTTGAGTGAAATTCCTAGATAACCCCTACCTGCTCCTAAATGAGCTGTATCTGAATTCATTCGGCAGATGCTTTAATCCAAAGCATCTGCCTAATGAAGAGAAATTGCCAAGCGCAAGAGAGACGCAATCCCCTGTTCATATGCAGATTTATGTTCTCTGTGCTTAAATGCTCCTTTACAGAATGAACCAAAAATGCATGGTACAATCTAGGAACCATATTATATGTGTTGGGGTACTTACAGATGATTCTGATAAACATTGCCCACGTATACACAGAGCATGAGGCCCACTTCGCTGGCATACTTTAGTTTCTGTATACACTATATAAATAGGTCTCCAGAGACGCTACCCAATTAGCAAGCACATTCCATGAATCCTTAGTCACAAACACCAAAGCATATTCCAGATGTCCCTTTCACTTTCATCTTTGCGTGAGCTAAGTAAGCTAGGTGGTCCAGCACTTAACTGTTGATTCAATTCGCTCCCCCAATACGAGTGAACATTATCCTGCATACTTTAATTAATTGAATATCTGACACTATTGATTTATATATGATTTATTTCATTCTATCTTCCTTTCATTAATAAGTGTCTTGTCCACTGCACATACACTGGCCCATTGGTTAAGATTCCCACAAGGCTAGACGTCTAGCCCCCAAATCATCATTAACAGTAGTCTTCCATTCCAGAACAATATGTATTTGAGGGTAAATCAATCCAGTTAATTTCACTTCATAAGTTGATTTTATTGCGTGGTCTTTTATTTGTTTGTATTCATTGAACAATGTTATGAGCAATCAGGAGTATGTCGCCTTCGTTTTATCATGGCTTTTGGTGACAACTGTCAACTATGTTTGTGTTTGTGTTTATGTAGGCCTATGTATCTTAAGTATATATTTGTAATACTCAACCACATGTCCAAAGTAGTTTGTGTTTGACACAACGTTCAACGGCGTTCCCTAAAATATACAAAAACAATTGAGTGAAGAAGACAGGCAGGCAGCTAGGGTTAAAATTGTATTTAATAGCGTGTCCCAGTTTATTCGGGTTGGGTTTTTACTGTTTTCAGCCTCATTCTGCTCCAAGTGGACAGAATAAAGATATAAAGATATAAAGCATAGCCTGTATGTTATGACAGCTCTGCTCCCTCATTAATCGGCCACATGCTGTGCCTGTTGACAAAGTGGTACAATGAATAGTATATGGGTTGGTCGTAAAAACCTGTGTCTGTGAGTGTGTGTGTGTGTGTGTGGTGTGCGTGTGCGTGTGCGTGTGTGTGTGTGTGTGTGTGCGTGTGCGTGTATGTGTTTGCGTGCGTGTGTTTTTTTGTGCGCTTGCATGTGTGTGCGTG
>OMKX01011877.1:2439-40209 GCA_900302425.1 Brosme brosme
AAAGTGAATGCAAATATATATATATATATATATTTATATGTTTATACAAAGTTATTAACACTGTACCCGCACTTGTTCCCAAGTTCCCGTGTTAACCACAATGGCCCGGGACATCACCACATCACGAAGTGTTCCGGTGGTGTTTGTATGCCTAGGTGCCCTGCTCTTTGGCAATGTGTTGATCTACCTGTACCTGGACTCTTTGCATCAAAGCGATGAACACCCCATGTCACCTCATATGGGCTGTCCGCCCAGACACTTCAAAATGGCTACTATGAAAAATTGCTCACCCTGGTTACAGTGTCCGCAGGTAAAGGCTGAGGTACGCAAGCTGAAGCTCATCGGACAGGGAGCAGTCAAGCAGGTAGGCTTACACTGAACACGCATCAAATGTAAGATTAGTGTTAAGATCGTGACATATTCATATTGATGATATTCATATCATCCATTTTAGTATTTATTATGCAGTATTTAAAATGTTTGATTGACAATTTCATATTTTTTGCATTCACTAGAAAACCTACAATTACTACGAATGTAGAAAGTAACAATGAGTTTTATAGAACTCCCCCTTTGTATCTCAGTACTGTAATACACCTGTAATGTGAACTACTTAAACCATTGAATCTATGTCATTGTATTAGACTAAGCATGTATTAAATTACAATTGACTTCAATCCCAATATCATGATCATCATTATTTGCCTGTTTCTCCCCAGGTGTATCTGTCTGAGTGGCGTGGTCAGAAGGTTGCCCTGTCTACTCTGTCCTCAGCCGAGTACCTGGAGGACTTCCTCCACGGTGTGTCCATGCTGAAGACCCTGCAAGGCCCGCACGTGGTTCAGCTGGTGGGCTGGTGCCCGGAGGAGGTCCTCCTGGTCACAGAGTACCACCCGCTTGGCTCGCTTCTCAGCCTGGACGCCACGCTGGCACAGGAGCGCCACTACAACCGCGACACCTGGCAGACACGGCTGCGCCTGGCACTGGACTACGTTTCCGCATTGAGCTATCTCCACGCCAGCCCGGCGGGCTGCCGTGTGATGTGCGACTCCAACAGTCTGGAAAAGACCCTGTCCCAGTTCCTGCTGACCGCCGACTTCCGCTTGGTGGTAAACGACCTGGACGCCCTCCCCGAGGTGGACCCGTCCAGGGGCTTGCTCGCCAAGTGCGGTCACCGGGAGCTCACAGGTGACTTTGTGGCCCCAGAGCAACTGTGGCCCTTCGGCGGCGGGGACGAGCACCACCCGTTTTCAGACGAGCTGATGCCTGGGTACGACGAGCGCTGCGACGTTTGGAAGATTCCTGATGTGACGCAGCATCTGATGGGGAGGGTGCCCGGGGGGGACATGGTGCACTTCCATCTCTTCCAGATCCACGAGGAGTGCAAGAGACGGGACCCCAGGCTCCGGCCCTCTGCCCTGGATGTGTTGGCTGTGTATAGGTCTGTCTACGCCAACATGGCCCGAGATGCTGCAGGCTCCAGAGACATGCTTTAGAGACCCTGGAGCTCGTGAAAGACGCGGAATGTACTATTCTTCGAAAACCAAGCTATTTAATGAAAACTAAGAAATGTTCTCCTGGTATTCCCTTGTTGGAATACAATCAAATTGCGGGATTTTCCAGTTTTGTTTATGTTTTGTTTCAGCTCTCATTAAGATGTACACGCATCTTGAAATTGTGTGTACATCTGCCCATTGTACATCTTCTTTGTAATGTTTTCTTATTTAAATTAAAGTATGCAAAGCTTATTGAAATGCATGTTGATATGCCACACATTGACACTGCTGTCCAATGTTATCTCAGTTTACTCTAGCCTAAGGGTTATCTATACAAGCAACCCAATACTGGTAGGTCCTTATCTTTTATTGATGGAAGCACTTAAAAGCACAAAATGTACAATGTGATTTTATTATCAATAGGTCAAAGGTATGTGTTTTATCATATACACAGAATGTCTTCATTCTCCCTATTCTCATATCGGAGCATTCCCCAGCTTTATTTACTCTCTGCACTGTTAAATGTGACAGTTTAATAGTAAAAAGAGTATTGGAGATGTCTCAAACACTATATGGTAATATTTGTGGGGTCAATAGTTGTGAAAAAGTAGGTTCATTACACACACACACAATTGTGAGACTTTTCAACTAGACTTACAGTTAAATACTGCAAAAATGCTCTACAAACAAACGTCCCGATAAGTTATTAATTAACCGCCTGTGAAAGATCAAGTCTTCCCATGTTGCCCTCTCATAGATGTCAAAATGCCAGTTCAAATACAATAATTTACACTGGTAAAGGGCAAAGTCCAAAGAAGGACATGTTTGCTTTAAAAAAATTAATGTGTGTGTGTGTTCCATCCCAACAATAACCCTAACAACGTGTTCCCCATAACCCGCCTCAGCCATTACGATTCATTTCTTAGTGTCTGATTGCCGTTTCACACTCAAAATTACATTGGTGCAATTAGTCTATAAATTCCTGTTAATAGTGTGATCAATATTTATGCAAAAAATATGCATAATAAAGTGCTAATGCTTAAAGGTTTTATAAAAAGCGGTTATATAAAGTTCCTTTTAAAAGTTACAAAGATCGATGCTTCAATCTTGGAATATGATAATTGCATCGTTTCGATTAAACACTGATTTCTTTTCATTTTTCATTAGACATTTAGAGCATTTAGGCACTTAGAACAGGTTTTCCTCCTTAGTGCCATCAGACTCATTTTGTTGGATGTACTTGAGGATGTCGATCTGGCCCTTGAGCTGATCTACAGCCAGCGGACCCACCCCAGCAGAAGAGTTCTCCAACCTTGTGGGTTTCGGCTTCAAGTTCGGCTTCGGTGCTGTAGACGGTTTGTTTTTGTTCCTTTTCGTCACCTGCAGAAGCTCGTCAAAGTCGTCCTGTATCCTACAGGGAAACACAAGGTCCAAATGTTAAATTAAGTGTTTAAAACAATGGCAGCTTAACCTCACTTTTTCTGCAGAGAACTCTGTTACAAATTATTTTTCTGTTAGAGACTAAGACCCCCATGGCCATTTTCCCTCGGATGTAAATTGACGCTCTATGCGAACTAGGGAGTCGAATGCATTTACACTTAGGTTGGATGTGGTCAGAATGTGTCCCAGACCACCCCCTGATGTGGTCTGGTCCGGCTTTTCGTGCGTTTTGGCCATATCCGATTCATATCCGATTTCCCAAAATGCATGTTAATGCCAGGTGTAAAGGGGTTTAAGTCATGTATAAGTAAGCCAACTGATCTGTACCTAAATAGTGTGTCCGTTTCTTCATCCGAAAACAGCGTGGCAGAGGGCTGTGCCTGCTGTGCCTGTGCAGTCGGAAGCAACAGGGAATCCCCCATGTTCACTCTCCCACCAAGAACTGGATCCTCAAACAACTTAAAATGGCCTGTAGAGAGAGAGTTATTCTCCATTAATACAGTGCTAAGCCTGACATTATAGACATGTAGCAATTGCATAGATGTGAGGTGTCAAGGGTTCACCTTGATGTAGACTCTTTTGCCTTTTGCCTTGTGCGTTTGGGTTCTGTGATTTCTGAGTTGTTATATTAGGAGCTTTCTCGTTATGATTATTTCTCATTTTATCTTGGTGTATGCAACACTTGCATCACACACACATCTCAACAAACCAAACACCTATTGTGGTCACAACAGGATAGTAGAACACCATAAATCTTACTACATGCCTTCAATTAAATCACCAAGAAAATATAATTACCGTATCAATCAATGATCAATACAGTATCAATTTTATATAAATAAAGTTTAAACCTCATTAACCCCATGAAACGGGATTACCCATGCCTTCCATAGCCACTGTGGGGCTCAGTAAAGCTCTAACCCTTAAATATTCACAATTTACACAAGCCCATGTCACAAGACTAAACGCCAACGGTGAACCAAGAATCATGTTTTTTGTTTGGTTTTAAACGCCTTAGTATGACATCAATGATCGTGAACATACTAATCTATGCCATTGTGTCGCATTTTGTTGAAACGGGGCTCTCTTACACTTTAAATAAACGTCTCCATTTTGTGGAGTCGGCGTGAGAGAACTCGATTGGTCAGGCATGACACACCGGCCACTCGTGACATAATATAGCAGAAGTGATACATTTTCTATAATAACAAGTGGTTTGGATTTATTTAATGTACCAATGTGGGTAACAGTGCCAACACTGTGTGTTAGAACTTAGAGGGAGAGATTAATAATCCTGTCATCGTCATTGTAGTGACGGCTAATGGCTAAATGGCTAATAATTAGAATAATTATTAATACATTTTAGTTTCGACTAAGTGGGAAGATTTTTCATTAAGCATTGCAGGGTATAAGCGCCGATTAATTGATGCACGAGGTGTTTTTATGGTGCTTAATTTACATGTTTCTATGACTGTTGCTTGCACCTTCTTTATTTGAATAATGAAAGAAGTCGGTATCCACTGGCTCGTCATCTCCAAACAGAGGAGCATTCGAAGGTTTAGGCTTCAGGCGTGGCTTGGCCTTCTTAGGGATTGACCTGCAAAAGGAAAAAGACAGAGGTTATCGTTTGGCAAAGATTGCAGTTTGTTAGCCAGTTACTGTATGCTAAGTGGCTGTAGCCTGTTCAATGAAGTGTGACCAGTGTTGAGCTTTCTCTTGAGTTTTCAAATGACAAACAAAAGAAAATGCTAACTTGGGGTTTCCTAAAGGCCCAAGGTACGGCTCTTCACTCTTTTCCTCTTCCTCATCATCACCATTGGTTTTATTCTCGTTCTCTTTTATGTGACTGGGCTTCCTTGGCTGCGCTGCTAGTCTTCTGGTGCTGGGAGCTAATGCCTCGTCGCCTAGGAAGAAATTCTCTTCCTCCTCCTCTACTGGCTCTTCACCAAGTAACACGTTTCTGGTTTTCATGTCCACATCATATGACTTAGCGCCTGCAGAAGGATGCACAATGGTTTTTGTTTGTATCCATACCGTATTCCATATACATTTTACTGTGAAAAACACTGACAGGAAGTTGTGGAAAATCAAGTCAATAGAGGCTAGCTATATAAACCGTTTTCACAGAGGTAATGTAGTTGACCCATCGTCACTAGTTTAGTCTGCTTCCCATGTCCACATAAAAGAAGCAGACCCATAATTAGTGTTTTGAGCGACACTTGTGTGTCCTACGATGACCCCTTTGTGAAAGTGGATTATTATGGTCCTAGTGATAGTACTGCACGGCTGAGTTTTACCTAGGAACTCCATGACGTCCGAACAGGTAGCGAGTGTGGGGTGCTTAGCTATGGCCTTCATGAGGTCATCGAAGGCCCCCCTGCGCTCACGGATGTCGCACTCTCCCACAAACAAGGTCTTGCGTGGCATGGCAGGTAGGGGAAAGTTGGGATACCGGGCAATGAGTCTGTTATAAAACTCGTCCATTTCGCTGTACTTTTTGGATACCTGTGTAGAAAAAAAAATACTTAAAAACAAATACTCTAAATGTATTTGTTTCATGTTACCAATAGTCTGAATGAGCGAATTAGTATCGCAAT
Source organism: Brosme brosme (assembly GCA_900302425.1). NCBI lineage: Eukaryota > Metazoa > Chordata > Actinopteri > Gadiformes > Lotidae > Brosme > Brosme brosme. The sequence continues at coordinate 7,973 of OMKX01011877.1, forward strand.
GTTTATAGTGATAATATTTATTGTTCTAAAATATATTTGATCATTTATCGTTTTATTATTTTACAGAATGAGCCATGCTTTAACCTAGAGTAGGCCTAATTCAAGGGTTGTCTCTGGTTTGGGATTGAACCTTACCATCAGTTGCACTACATCCCCTGGTCTATGCCTAGGAGACTTAAAGGCAACCATCCGTGTAATGACAATAATCTGGTACTCAACGTGGCCCGTCATCATGGCCCCGTGCACCTCTTGGTAAAGAGGGACCAGCAGGTCGATCCCCGTGGCCTCGTTCTGAAGGGTCCTGGTAGCAGAAGAGCTTTGTTGTAAGATGTTTTGTCATCAGGTCTCTATGCCTATACAGTATCCTGTCAACTGTCAACGTACATCCTGCAACTATGTATTTTAGTCATGCTTCTATGTATGTGAGCCTGTTCACCTTTAGACTTAGAAATGCGAATGTAAAAAAACAATGTTTTTTGCCAGAGTCGAGGAGGCGATTAAGTTGCACGTTTTAAACCGTGTTAACCTGCTGCTTTATTCAGAATATTCACATCTCATTTGACCGCGATTGAATGTCCAGTGCAAAAAACTGTTGGGTTGTTGTAACATGAATAACAAGGCGAAACGAGAACTACAATCTACGCTTTAGAGTTGCGGCAAATGGTGTCTTTTTCCTACCTGCTTGTTACTAATCCGTCGGGCATGACGGCGGGAATACAACAGCACAACTTTTATCGGACTTCTCCTTGATTCAACCGATTTCTTTCTCACAATATTGATGTATTGACGGAGTAACGGCCACTTAAAGGCGATCATTGGCGTGTGTATGTTTCCCTGTGTCGAGACGTGTACGTAGCGCGTGATCACCCAACCTCCCCACCCACACGTTCTCAACGTGTGTGGGTGGGGAGGTTGGGTGACACACATTACACACTAAACCAGTGTGTAATGTGACTCCAGGACAATAAACGTATATTTAACCGTTTATTCAGTTTTAATTACAGTGCTATTCCCACTTCATAGGTAGTAACTAAGGCCATTTGTCTAATTGTTTGCTTCTTCCTTATTATTTTTGTATTGCATATTTTTTAACTGGCGATCATCAGGCTTACTTAAAACATATTTTTCTGTTATTTTCTATATTCTATTAATCAAAAATGTCAAAGTGTAAATGGAAATATGGAATAGTGTTGGGTGCCGGTATTACACCGTATTCTGTTACCCATCGTTACGTGGGACCCCATAGGTCGCTGTTGCACATTTTCTGCAATATGCAGGAGTTTAAAATGTTGACAGGCATGAAGTCGTTCATGTGCGGAAACATGCACAAGCTTAAAACGTAATATTGTATCGCCATCGCTCACTTGGAATGGGTTCATTCGTTTTGTGACACCAGGCCATAGCCCGTTGAGTGGCTGAAGCATGATGATGATGATGGGCCTTTCTTTCTTGATACAAATGTGAATATATAAGTGTTGATAAATTCTAAACACCATTTCACACAGTTAGTTATTAGTAGTTTACTCAGTCTACGCTTTAAGCTTGTGCATGTTTCTCTACGTGAAGGACTTCATGGCCGGATACGCGCATTTTGCAGAAAATATGCAACAGCGACACCTGGGCTCACACTTTACGGGTAACAGAATACGGTGTAACACCTGGGAACTTTGAGCTGTGTAAACTACACATCGTCGATTTATTATTCATTATAAGCAGGATCATGGTAAGCTAGCCAGCAGTCCTCAAAGTAAAATCCGTTTTAGGCCATGGGTTTAGGTTATGTAAGTAGTATTAGCAAGCAAAGGAATCTTTTAATCACACAGTACAACTAAAATAGCACCTATTATCAATCTCTGACCAAACAATTATTCACTACTTGAACTGTCAGCACCAAACCAAAACATAACCCCTGCTACATGAGAGCAAAGTAAGCTAGGGTTGACCACACTCTATTTTGATCAATTAAACAATAAAAACAATACAAAAAACGATAAACATATATAACAAAGCTATACTATTTCATATTATGTTTTAGTTTGTTATTTTGTACTGAATGATATTTTTGACTTAGCTGACTTCATTTTGTTGAGTGGTGTAGGACCTATTTTACGGAGCCCCCTAAGGGTCATGGTGGGGATTTTTTTTGTCATGATGTTTTGTATTTATTGTACGACGTTCCCTCGCAATACTTACCTCGCAATACGTTTTGCGTTCCAACAGCATTCTTTTGTGTAACCTCACAATCAATAACTCATTGATAGGCATTGAGCTACAACCTAATATTTACCAAAACAAGCTGTCTTCCTAGCTGTGCAAATAATATTGTTCTGTACAGCCGACTGTGCAGGGACTGTCTACAAAGTGCAGCATCGAAAAAAGACACTACACAAATATTCAGTAAAATAACCCGTATACATCTTAGTACCAGTGTAGTATTACTAACTGGTCATACTCACTGATCATGATGTAACGCAAAATTATGGCGTGGGAACGCAAAAGTTATTGCGAGGTAAGGCTAAAGTATTGCGAGGGAATGCAAAAGTATTGCGAGGGAACGCAAAAGTATTGCTGAGGGGACGCAAAAGTATTGCGAGGGAACATAAAGTAGGCCTAGCTAAAAAGAAAAATCCCCACCATATCAGAAAAATCCCCACCATGACCCTTTCTTGGCTCTGTATATTGACTGTTGTCTGTATCTTTTATGTGTCCCAATGATCAGAGCTCTCCTGAAAAGGGTCTTGATAAATGAATTATGAATGACTAGATACAACAATATACGTACATATGAAGGTGCCCTTATGTGACTTCACATAAACATTTGATTCTCATGGTACATCATATCTCATAACCCTAATTTCCCATCTAGGATTAATAAAGTACATCTTACCTTATCACCTACCGTAGCCCATTTAATGAAAGAAAGTGAACACAATTAATTTACACCATTATTTAACATGATATACAGTAGGGCCTACTATATGCCATTACCATTACCAATTGCACTGGGTTGGGGAACTTCTTAGGGAATTCTTTCTTTTATCTCCTCCTTTCTTTCCTCTGCCACATTCTGGCAAAAATGAATGTGATTCAATGATCCTGCCTTTCCATACTTAAAATATGTTTTTTTTTTTAATATATATTCATTAAAAAATATATATTTTAATATATTCTAGCTTATAGCTTATACCTTGAGCCCTCTGTAATGGGATCAGTACAGTAGTTGTCCTGAGAGCTATAGTCAATTTGAACTTTGAGTTGGTCCGTTCTCTTATTTATCTTTAGGCCTCTGCAGGATTTTGTGGAGGAAGGTCGGACAGACAGAGGGGGACATTATAAAAGACCCAGATGAAGATTTAACTGTTTCAGTCAGTAGAGTTTGAGGGCGCAGAAAGAGGACAGGGTACAACACTTCTTATTTAACGTTTTTCTTTTCCTCTATTGCCCATCATGGAGGGCAACAAGCTGTTTATTTTGCTCCTGCTGAGCAGCTACGCATTAGCTCGTAAGTTTATCATAATTCCCATCTTAGCACAACATGATTGCCTTAACCATTACTACTTAAAATAACATTTTGCTGGTAAATACCCAGCAAACTAATAGTAAATTATGATTGATGATATGTAATGGAATGTAAATATGTTCTACAACTCACCCGGGCTGTGTTAAAAAATATTGCCTGTGTCATATACTTATGACTGACCTAAAATGATTGACTGTCATTGCTACATTTACATTTACATTTAGGGCATTTAGCAGACGCTTTTATCCAAAGCGACTTACAACGGTTCATATACACATTCACACACCGATTTGTGGAGTCAACCATGCAAGGCGACAGCCAGCTCATCGGGAGCAGTTAGGGTTAGGTGTCTTGCTCAGGGACACCTCGACACTCAGCTAGGAGGAGCCGGGGTTCAAACTAGCAACCTCCCGGTTACGAGGCAACCCGCTCTACCTCCTGAGCTAAGGCTACCCCGTTATTGCTTTAAATATTACTACTCTGTTTACATTCAAGTTACTTTGTGGTGAAATATTTAACTTTCATCACATATTTCCTAATTAACAAGCCTTACTTTTGTTATTAATTTTCTCATCTTCAAGAGCAAGGCAACGAGAATGCGGAGCAGACATCAACATGTGTCTGTAAGTTGATTTCAATCTATCATCTGGTTTTCACACATATTTCCACATTCCTTGGATTTCTATATATATGTGTGTGTATATATATTTTTTCTTTTAAGTACAATTTCATTATTTCATTACCTGTTCTCATTTCAAGTTTGTAAAAAAATTGGTTTTAGATTAGTTTTACAAATTTGGAGCCACCACATGTGACCCATGGACCTCTGCTTGTGCTCTAAAGCAGACAAAAATTGACCTGTTTTTTCGAGATTGCAGAGGCCAATGGACCCTTGTTCATGGTTCAGCATGCAATGGGTTGTTTGCGGCAGCCGGCAGGAATAGTCAGATAAAGATGTAACTGTATCAGTCTGTAGCGTTTGAGGGTGCAGAAAAAGGTCATTAATTGAATCGCCAGAAAATCCAAAGGTCTGGACTCAAATAATGATGTGGATGGGTTGAGGGTTCATAAAAAACATGTAATCATAACAATCAAGCTGACGGATAAAGGGATTTGATCACTACAGGATTTCCTAGATAGCAAAAGTCAAAAGAAAAGGTTGTTGAATGGAAGGTAAACAATAGATATGTAGAATACAATTAGTGTGTGAGAAAATAGTGAGAAAAATAGTAAGAAAATAAAGAGCAAACAAATGAAAAGATAAACCATATAATGTATTGGTAACTGTGGGATGTTTGGAGTACTACAACAGCAATAGAGTCGGCCTATTGACCGTGTACCTTTTCCTTTCTACAGTGGCCAGCCGATACAAGGCCTATAAAAAATACGTCTACCAGTATACCACTGAGGGTAAAAATGGGGTGGTGGGTGCTGCCAACCTCAGGAACGGCCCCAAGGTTACTTGTCAGGTACGCATTCTTTTTTATATACAAAATGCAATAATCATTTTTAAATCTATTTGGTGATTTGATTTTGGCTCAGTGAATAAGTGAATCCGCAGCAGTTATCTATTCCCCCTGATTATCTATTCCCCTGATGTTCACCGCCCCTGTGCTCACCACCCACCTGCAGGTGGAGGTCGAAGTCCCCCGGGCATGTAAATTCATTCTGCACACCAAGTCATGTGCCCTCAGTGAGGTGTCCAACATGGATGCCCAGGGCCGGCCCGTCTACGGGCCAGCAGCTACCTCGGACGCTTTTGAGGCTGCCATGGCAAAGTGAGTGTGCAATGTTTTTTTGAGACTGGCATCGGATACATACACAGCATGAAACTCCTGATAGCTAGTGCCATAGGCTAGTTTCCATATGAGATATATTTTCAAAATGATCTCCCAGTAGCACTGCTGTACCACAAATACAACGTGTCGTGTGACTTAGTTACTTTATTTTCAGAAATGGTAGATTTACAAAATTGAGAATTGATCAATTGTCTCTCAAAACGACCCTATCTTAAAATGTTTAACAAATTGTATTTCTTCATCTATTTATATGGCACTGGCTGCCATCCATTTTAAATTATGGACAACACATTTAAGTTAAAACTTTTGGTGTGGCATTGTCTGTGAAGAAATAGAATAAATAGAAGAACATTTTGACCATTTTGCGTTGCCCCATTCTCCATCATTATACAGGAACCCTTTAAAGTTCACCGTGGAGCAGGTCATCAAAGTCGAACTGTACCCCGAGCCAGATGAGCAGGTCAACATCCTCAACGTTAAGAGGGGCATCGTCTCAGCTCTGCTGGCTCCAGTTGAAGAGGAGCAGCACAACAGCTACATGGTGAGTGCATCATTCTTCAATGTTCGGCATGTTCTGCATGTTCAGCCGATATTTACAAACAAGCTCAATCAAAACCACTATAAAGAAATATGTTTGACTTTATTACACTTTTTCAATATCACAAGGAATGGACTGCAAGTGAAATATTCATGCATTCACAGTCATGATGTTCCTTTTAAACAAAAAAGACTCATCATTTTCTTCCCTCCCTTTTTGCCAGAACACTGTGCATGGTGTGTGTGCAACAGCATACACCATAAACACCCTGAAGGACATCGCCACTGATGTATCTGTGTCCAGAGACCTCTCTGAATGTGACCAGTTCTACGGCAGGTTACAGGACCACAGTCCCTTGGCCCTGATTCAGAAACTGGTAAAACACACCACCAACAATAAAATGAAGGTCAACATAAACATTAGACATACAGCCAGTTGTGTCAAATAGGGGGCATATTATTTGATTCAAAACACATCATTGTGATCTTATGCAATATGCTATTGCAGCAATTGATGATACAACAACAATGTCAAACAACAAAGTCCAGAATACAAACCAAAACGAACAAAACATTACTTGTTGGCAAGTGGGCCACATAGGAAAAACACATGGGGTATGTGGGCCGGTCAGTCTGTCTATTCACTTAGGCTTTTTTCTTTTCTTTCTTTGCTTCTTTTTAATGGCATTACTGGCCATTTATCCAAAATGAAATCCTCCATGTGATTGCCATGCACTGATGTTTATAGAAATTGCTGAATAGAACTCATTCAAAAAACCTTCTCAAGGTTGCAGCATTCATCCAAAGACACTTTAAATATTTTGACTTGCTCTGTAATTCACAGAACATAATATAGTTATGTGGAATAAATGTTTCATTTAGTTAGATACACTAACCATTGTCCTCTGTATTGATCATTGTATATACAAATATACAAATATTGCATGGCTAAGTAATATGTGAAATTAACAAGTGTTCTTCATATCAAATAGGCTCCACAATATTTTACTCTGATTGTTTAACATTGCTTAATGGCTCACTATAGGGGGGCACTACAAACTCAAAATATATAAACAAATAAGATTACAAAATAATAAATCTCAAAAGAGGATCAAACTGAGCCAAAAGAGTTTCTTTATCTGTAGCATCAACCCATGGCTAAGATGATCAGAAGCACTCAAAATTGTAACTACCAGTTTGACAACCGGAGGAAGCACATGTCTGCAGTTGAATGCACAGAAACTCATGTCTTCCTGCCCTTCTCTCACAAGTAAGTTCCATCCACGTAAGAATCTATGTTGAGCATCGAGGTAAAGAAAAAGGTATAAAAAAACTATTGTTTATTTATTTTTGGTTGCCTTGCAGAGACAACGGTATGTCATCTGTAGTCACTCAAAGGTTGACCTTGCAGGAGTCTACACGGCTTAACAGCAGAAACTTTGGTGAGGATTACTTTGTGTTATGATTAAACCTGCAGTATGTAACATTCGTACCGCCGCTAAGAAAAATAATGTTTCTCAGCAGTGGATGGATTGACATCCACGAGTCAATCCATCCAGAAATGTTCCCTATATATCGCTTTATTGTGGTACACTGTTGCCCCCCCTCCATAGTGGGAAATCTCAGAGGACAGTAACTGTCGCCTGAAAAGTCTCTATAACTGTAGCTACAAGTCAAGCCACTGGAGATTGCTAATGAGAAAACGTACATAGTGCAGGTTGAGTTTGGCAGTTGGTCTGCAAAATGGGAATCTGTACTGACATAACTTCAATGTGTGTATGCTTGCATGCGTTTGTTTGCGTGCACGTGTGTGTGTGTACAGAGGTGGTCCCCTGGCATGGCAGCTGGCTTCACTTCCAAGAGGCTGATGACAAAGCTCCGGTGCAGACCAAGGACTCTGTCCTCCGCACGCTGGAGGACCTGAAGGAGCTGGCTGGAACAGGCGACGGCCAGAGGAGGGCCGGCCTGTTCCACAAGCTGGTGTCTGGCCTGCGCGGGCTGCGGAACGAGACACTGAGCAGTGCACTCCCCGAAATGCTGGACGCGTCTGCCGCACTGACCTGGCAGGCCCTCTTCCAGTGCGGCACGGCAGAATGCACCAGCGCCATCCTGCAGGCCATCCGGGCGGTGGGAGGGATGCCCCTGGAGATGGATGCCCTGGTGTATGGGCTCAGCCTCCAGGGCACGCCTGACGCCCGACGTGTGCGAGACATGCTCAGCATGGCCAAGTTCAGACAGAGCAAGGCCATTATGTATGCCCTTGCCAACACCGTCACAGGGTACAGTACAACTATTTCCTTCTCGATATAACGATATGACGCATCTAAATCACACATGCCACCAAAATGACCGTCAAAATACTCTTATTTTACTGGTTACACAATAAATAGAAACCTACAGAAATGTACATGATACAAAGCAGCCGGCCAGCAGTTATGCGTAGACCTGCCCAAATTAGCAAGTTAAGGTCAGGAAAATGTTTGTGTTGCTTTGCAACAGTCCAATCCCAGTCTTGTAGCAGAACTATTCAATTATTTAACAAACAAACAACTCATAAACAGTTGTCGCTTATTACTTTTAACTCGCAAATGGCGCTTGTAGAACTGTTGTATAAAACCGAATCACATCCATGATGATATTCAGTACAACAGCACTCCCTCTCATGTGATATTGCTTAATTGACATACCTTACAGGTTCAACAGAAACAGTGGTGGACTCATGATCCCAGAGTTGACAGAAGTGTCAGAATTCATGGAGACCATATTAGAAGACTGCTCAACGAACCCCGAAGAGTCCTTCCTTGCACTACGGGTATGTGTTCCACCAATGTCCAATTTTTCTATAATCATATATCGTTATAACAGGTCAATATTGTTAATAAGACAATCCCACGTTATGTTTGATCAATGAAGAGAGTATTTGTATTTTTGGTAGTTTAGAGAAAGTTACTTGTAATACAACAGAGCTGATACCGAAACACAACAATACAAATAAAATGAACTGACAAACGGGCAAGAATAAGGAACTTAAATAAGGAACACAGGTGAACAGAATTAGCAATCAACACAGATGACACACACATAACTGACGACACACTGGGAATGGGATTGGGGCAGGAGAGTGACAGAAACATTGTATTGAACTCCTAACCTTAAACTGCAGGTTGTCGGTGTTATGGGTCGAGTCATACAAAAAGCTGGCAACAAACTGATTCCGTCAATCCTGCGGTGTGCCAAGAGTGACACCGCTCCGCAGTCCAACCAGAAGGCAGCCATTCAGTCCTTCAGGCGGATGAACATCACTAATGAGGTACAGTAATGTGCTACACACCAACTTTGTTTGATTTAATTAGGAGAATCTGAGCATTAGCAGGCAAGACAAGGCTGTTGCATAAATTAATAGTTGCACACACAGAAACATTTGGTTAAACTAAACATTACAGTGTCCTTGTTACACGTTATACGTGATGTAACAACATGTTGTTACATGTTGTTATATTGCTTATTGAACATTTGTTACTTATGTATTTACAATGTAACAGGACAATGTAGTGTATAGTGTAACCCAATCTTGTTTGGGTTACAATTTACTATTCATGATTATATTACTGTTATATTCAAAGTGTCTAGTTATTGCTTGGTTTTTTCACAATTGTTGTAATTATGACAAAGCTATGTCACTCTCTTCCAAATGTCTGTGGAACACAAAGGGCATTTATGAGTCATGCAATGCAAATTTCAATTCCATTGGAGTATTAGGGTCAAACATAGTATGTTTTATAATTTGCACTGAAACTGACATAACTTTAACAAACTTGTTACAACACTTGTGCCAGCCACAGATTCAGGATGCCCTCCTGGAGGTATACAGGAACCCTCAGAGCCCTGTGGAGAACCGCGTGGCAGCCTACCTTATTCTGATGAAGAGCGCAGATCAAGCCCTGATAACACAACTTATCAATGCCCTGGCCGGTGTGGAGGAGCCACAGCTCACGAACTTTGTTTTCTCTCACCTTGACAACATCCGCAATTCCATCGACCCAGAGATGCAGCAGTGAGTATTCAATAATCAAGTCCAGTCAAGTCCATTTTATTTGTACCGCACTTCATCACAGTTAGTCTCAAAGGGCTTCACAGGCCTCGCATTATATGACACCTTAACCCTAAGCCCTCAAAAGGGAAAGGAATACTCCCCTATATATTTAAGTATGAAAGCTTGAGAAAGAATGCAGGAAGAGGGATCCCTCCTTCCATGAATATGTTGTGCAATAGGTAGCAGTAGCATTAACAAGCAAAGCAGAGGTTGATACAGGGTTAATAAAAGATTAGTAATGAGTTAAAAAGCAGATATCACATCACATCTTGACTGGGGTGCCAATACGACGCGCTGACATTTTCATGAATATACAAATATCACCCCATGAATCAATGAATAAAGGACACATTTTCTGTATGATTGTGTTTTCATTCTGTCCATTTTAAAACAGCGTTGAGTGAAAAGGGTATGACGTGATTACTTTAATTTAGATTCAGCTTTGGTGCCGTGGCCTAAATGTTTTGGTTACCAACTTCTCCATCCTTCCTAAAGAATGAGTAGGTACGTGGAGATGGCCTGGCAAGGCCAGCCATCCTCCACGTTTATGGGCTCCAGCACATCCGACAACTACAAGCTGGAAACACCAATAGGCTCTGTGCAGAGTAACTTCATCTTCGATGGTGCCAATACACTGCCAACGGAAGTGATGCTGGAGACAACCCTGAGGGTGCTAGACTTCAGGCAGGATATCTTTGAGGTATGGGTGACATTTTATGACGACAATTATTTTTTGTCCAAGGTTATTGTGGCGGTGCAAATTATTTAAGGTTGTGATGTATTCATCTGTTGAAGAATATTTATGTTTACAAAACTATTTAAATATAAAAATTATGACTATGCTTATACCATGGCCTGGATGAATACTCAATTGTGATTGGCTGGAGGGACGTTGATTACTTTTGAAACAGCACAGTTATAATGTAGTTGTAGAACCAGCATTTTTTTGAACAGTGGTGAATCTGTTCAAACTTACGGTAAAATCTTCCAAAGTCTTCATCAGAATCTTTTATGAAGCCTGACAAAGAGCTCCTCACATGTAGATGAAGACCCTAAAATGCTAACTATCTCAAAAAAATAGACTAAATGTGAACTGTAACACTCCTCACATGTGCAATGGTTCAGTTACTTTAATGAACAGTAGCACATACTTGTGGGAGTACATCAGTTAACAAAGAAAATTGTCCCTTTTCCACTGTACCCAACGGCAAGGTTAATATTTATTGTGCATTTCCTTTGATATATTTTTGTAATCTTTGCCTTAAAAGGTCGGTGTAGAGGGCAAAGGATTTGAGCCGACCCTAGATGCCCTTTTTGGAGAGAGGGGTTTCTTTCCTGAAGCTGCATCCAACGCTATGTACAACTCGGGAGCGTACAAAGTCCCCAAGGTGCTCCAAAAGATTTTGGACCGATTAGCCCCTGACAGAAGCAAAATGAAAAGACAGGTAATGTGATATCAAACGATCCATCATAAGATCATTATGCAGGAACATAAGTTATACATTAAACTCTGGGTAATGTCAACCTAAAATACAACTCTTTATGATCCAGCTCCCACAGGACCTACTACTGGACATCAAGAACAGCTTCAATTCCCTTTATAATGACATCAGCTCCTCCCCGCCCCCAGAAGCCACTGCCTACCTGACCCTCCTAGGAAGGGAGATGGGATATGTCAAGTCCAGTGAAATGAAGCAGATGGCTGATACTCTGTATACCTATTATCAAACTTTCTTCAAGCAGCTACCTGCCAAGGTAAAAGCTTTTCAAAAGCTAATAAAATATAACAAAATCGAGCTCGCAATTGGCTGTGTTATTGTATATTTTCTCCCAACAGGCATTTGCAGCACTGACGTCAAGCAATGAAAATGACATCTTTGCACACTACATCTTTATGGAAAATGTAATGTCATTGCCCACGGCTTCTGGCTTACCTCTCAAGTTCTCGCTGGCTGGGGTGATCGCCCCTGGCGCACGAGGAGGTTTGAATTTTGCTGCTGGCATGGTAGGTTTCTGCTGCTTAATGTTATGATGTTATAATTCATTTAATGAAAACATCTGAAGATAAACAAATTTGAATACTCTGTTTCTTGTATCAGCTAAATAAATACAAAACTAATATTAAGTTACTATTCATCTTTTTCACATTTTGATTTCTTTATCTTCCCATAATGGTCCTCCTTGTAGCGGCAATTGTCTTTCATGCCTTCAGTTGGCTTGGAATTCATTACCCAAATGGGAGTGCACCTTCCAGATTTTGTAGTGGCAGGCCTTGAGATGCACACAAACATGCACCATGAGACTTCCTTCAACGCCAAGGTCACCATGAACAATAACCAGTTCAAGCTGTCAATCCCTGCCCCAAAGACCAACACTCAAATGTTTAGCTTCAGGTACGTGGTAAACCTGCTTCAAGTTATTACAAATGTGTTCAAGGAGCAATGGCATGGCTATAACCTTCATCCCATACATATGTATATGTTGCTCACGAATTAAATGTAATTCTTCAAATACAGCAACAAGGTACTATCAGTCTCCTCCAGTCAGAAGACCATTGTGCCGTCCATGGTGGAAGATAGGGTTGAGTCTACTGAATGTGATACCATTTTCACTGGTCTGAAGCTCTGCACTACTGCGCGTTACTCCAACGTCAGCTCCACAGAGGAAGCCCCCTACTACCCTCTTACAGGAGAAACCAGGTAATTGCTTATTCGTTTTATAATGATAGTTGCTTGCTTGTTAACTTAAAAGTGTCTCTTTTAGAAATATTTACACACACTGATGATGTGTGTGAATGTATTGCCTGCTAAAGGTCAGAAATACCCTAGCCTGAAAGCAAAAAGGCTCATCTTGATTTAATTTAAAATGTTAGAGTAAACTTCTAGTGGGAGAATCTCTGAAGGGTTGATTAACATGATACACACACGATTCACAAGATCCTACACTGAAAAGTGTTATATGTCAGCAAACCAAAAAATAGGCTAGTTTATACTTTATTATACTGATTTAGATGTTCAATGGATGTCTAAACTGACCGAATTATAATGTGAGCTTTGAAACCTGTATTTCACTGTCAGGTTCGCAATAGAGATCCAACCCACAGGGGAAGTTTCAGAGTACACTGCCACCCTCACCGGAGAAACACTTCGTGAGGGTAGAGACGGTCGCCATAAAGTGGACTCTTTGAAGCTGTCTTTGAAGGCAGAAGGTAGGGAAATGGAATAATTGAACTCCACCTTTTTATTACCACTGTGTAAGCAATGCAAGTGTCAGCATCTACAGACATTTGAAAATAGACCCTTTTCACATAGGTTTCAACGTGGGATATTTACACCTTTCTTTGCAGTTCTATTTTAAACAGTGCAACTTAAACGCCTCAAGGCGAAAGATGCTTAACACTGTGTTTGTACGATGTGGTCAAACATTTTGATAAGGAATCTTTTCAACACTAAGGATGTTGTCGATGTGCTAGTTACCTGGTTTGTGACTACAATTTCTATGGATGTTCTCCCAGTACATGCAATGATTATTAAAGTACATTTCAGAATTTACAATGTCAACATTGATGGAGGAAACCTATGCATCATTTAAATAGATAATAATATTTTGGAATTAGTAAATGCTGTCTCTCTGTATCAACCAGGCACTGAATCAAAAGAAGCGACAGCCACCCTGAAGTACAACCGCAACAAGAACATTTTTACAACGGAGGTCAACATCCCTGATTTTGACCTGGAGTTGGGTATTAAGCTAGCTGTGGCCGACACTAATGTTAAGGGCAAGAAGATGAAAGGCATCACCTTTGACGTAACCAACAAGCACATCCCACAGCTGACTCTGGTGGGACGTACCAGGTAATTCTGTAGTTCATAGGTAAATTGACAGTTGCCATGACATTTTTCTGACACTGTCTGACATGGAATGTCTTGTTTTTAATACAGGCTTGAGATGATGAAGAACGCCATGCTAGAACTCCAAATGGCTATACCTTCCCTAAAAGCAGATGCCACTCTCACAATGACGCTGAAAGACGAAGATGCAATGATCATGGGTGTAGAAGCTGCCCTTAACCTCCCAGAGACCAACTCTGTGCAAAAAGTTACCCTGATATATGGTAACCGTCTGACAGCTCTTGGGTCTACATGACTATGACAAACTGGAAATTATGAAAATGTATGTGTATATCAATATTTATTTTTGTTTTTGGATGTCTGCAACGTCCCTTCACAGATGACAACAAATTGGAGGTTGAAATGAACTCTGATACAAATTCAGACATCCAGAAACTGATTCCAAATATAGAGAACTACCATAGGCAACTACAGCAACACATTGATGACCTTCTAGACCAAAGGGTGGCCCAGACGGACATGAAGCTGCGTCACATTGTCACAAAAGGCATTGAGGTAAATTCTTGACTGAATTGCACTCCAATTATTCTATTTTTATTTGAATACTGATATTCAACTGTATTTATTCTTCTGAACTGTTATTTGTTGTAATGTACCCCATAATGAACTCCATAAAGGCAGGTAATATTTGGCTGGACAAGTTGTCTGAAAGCATCCCCTCGATAGAAAAACTACGAAGCAGGAGAAGCATCTCAGACCTTACCTTGCCTGCGCTGCCTGAAAGATTGTTTTTGCAAGCGTAAGTTTTCACTGGATTGAGCTTTTATAGGGTTTTGTTAATACCACTTTGATGAATAGATTAACTTTGCAAAACCATATTTTTTCAAATACATGGATTGTTTATATTTGTATCGAAATGATGTGTGTTTTGACTTCTTAACAGTAACAGTTTATTCAGATACCAGTTCAACAAGGACAAGATGGATGTGAAAATTCCTTTACCACTTGGAGGGAAGACCTCAGAGGAGATAAATATCCCAGCCACCTTATCCATACCGCATATTAATCTACCAACACTAGGTGTCCATATTCCTGCCAAAGTCTATCCAGTACCAACATTTACCATACCACGATCCCTGGACTTCACTGTCCCTCTCCTTGGTCTTTTTGAGGCATCCACTAAGATCAACAGCAACCTTTACAATTGGGAAGGCACCATCTCAGGGGGGAACAACACCATAGATGTACCCAACTACATTGCCCAGTACAAAGTTATGGCCCAGTCCCCTTTCAACCCATTGTCATATAAAATTGAAGGTAAGATAACACTTACAGTTAAAATGCATGTGTGCTTTACTAGATAGAAAAAGTTTATAAGATGTCACCCTTAACCTTTTCTGTTGTCTATACATTAATACTGACATTACTGTCATTTTTGTTTGCTGTTGAAGGTACCGGGATGGTGTCTGGAAAGGTTGATAATGTAAAGTATATTGTGAATGGCTCCCTTAGCCATAGCCTCATTGATGCAAGCTTCAGCATTTCTGAAGCTTTAAGAATGATAGACAATGTAAATGCAAGGATTAACTACAAGCTCATAGTATCAAGTCCCCTGGGCCTGCAAAGCTCTATTGATTACTCCGCCATATCGACCTCAACCCCAGATAAAGTCACAGGAGATGGCACATTGGATGGGTTGCTTGAACTAGGTCCACTGAAAACCACAGCCAACTTCACACAAAGCTACATCCTCCTTCCTCGGGTCAGAGAAGGCAGGGGAGAGTCCAACCTGCGCATCAGCTCACCGCTAATCCAATTCAACAACATAATACAGGGAGTTTATGCAAACACTGAGTTGAAAATTGTTTCCAAAACAAATGTACAGGATCAAGTACTGCAGCATGTGGCAGAGCTTAGGTACAAAAATGCACAGGTGACCCTGAAGAGCAATGCTGTTGCAACAGCTCTGGGTAAATTGCTTAACAACAAGCTTGAGCTTGGCTTGTCCAGTCAACTGGTGATTTTCAGAATAGAGTCTCAGGCAGATGATGCAACAAATAGGGCATTCTCCCTCTTAACTGGTACTGTGAATTCATATGGACTTGAAGCCAATTCTGAAGGTTCAATCACCTCTAATGTAAGTCGAGCTCTTCACAAAGCTTCGTTAACAATTAACCAAAATGGTGTAACCACGAGTGGAACTAATAACATTCAGTGTAGTCCTGTAACATTTGAGAACGTCTTTAATGGCAACATAGGCTACAGTGGAGTGACCCTCTCATCTTTATCAAAGGCAATGGCTGAGGAAGCTAGAGGAGAGCTGAACATTGAAGGCAAAGTCACAACTGCAGAAGCATCATTGGATGGCGTCTTCAAGGCCTATGCACACGATGCAAGCACAAGAAACAACCTTCATTTCCTATTAAACCGAAGGACTATGACCATTTCTAGCAACTCATTGGGATCACTAAAGAAGATAAAAACTGAAAGTAGCCACAAACTGGCCCTCACTCTATGGACTGCAGATCTCCAGTCCAAAACAGAAAACTTTATCTGTGAAGATGTTTACTACAAACATGATATCAGGGTTAATATGAAACCATTTGTCATGTCAATTGATGTCACCAATGACTTGAAGCTCCAAAGTTTCAATTTAAACCATGAAGGACACCTGCAACTTGAGCCAATTATGATGGACCTAACGGGAAGCTTGGAAGGAGCCTATGGAGAGGCAGATCAAATCAAACATGAGTACGAATTCAAATATGCAGACATGGCAGGGACTATGAAGTCGAATGCATCTGGGAGAATAATGGATGTCAAGCTGAGTCAGAACTGTGGATTTGAATTTGCTGGACTTGCCTCGAAATCCATATGTGAAGCACAAGTCACTTCTGAATCCTTCCGTTTTGATGGCAATATTCGCACCATGGCTGTGCCTTTTAGTTTCACCCTGGATGGACTTGTCAATAGCGATGGAGAATTAAATCTATTTGGAAAACACACTGGACAACTTTACAGCAAGCTGCTGGTCAAGGCTGAACCAGCAGCCATGGCGTATGCACATGACTGCCAAGCATCAACCAAACATACATTGGAAAGTGGCGTGTCCTCTGCTCATATAGATAACAAATGGAATGGGCTACTAACACCCAGCAAACAATCTCTGAACTTGAAGTCTCAATCCAAATTGAACAGTCATGCTTACAATCAGGAAATCAATACTTACAATGACCATGAAAAAATTGGATTTGAGTTTTCTGGCATACTTCTTACAGACCTTTTCAGTCAATTTAATTCCAATAGAGAAACAAAATTACAAGAAATCCAAGAGTTCAAGACCTCCGGTTTTCTAAAGTATGATAAGAACAGTGACTGCCATATTGTTGAGATTCCTTTCATAAAGAGCCTGCCTGTTGCGTTTGACATTGTGAAAGACGCTCTTCTGAATGCTTTAGAATCTCTGCAACAATACATCAATGGCATTGATATTATTTTGTCAATTAAACAATTTAGAACCAGGCTGAATCGGATACCTATGGAGGTAAAAGATATTATAAGACAAATGGATCTAGAGAACAAAGTAAAAGAGATAAAGGAAAAGGTAACTTATTTGACAAAGGACTTTTCTGTAACAATAGATGACCTGGAACTAGCTGTGGAAAATTTGAAAACAGACTTTGCAAAAACCGTGCTGGAAATTGCCCACAAAATCCGAAATGTAATTCGTACAATCAAAGACTTTGTATCAAGAGGAGACTTTTATGACTTCATATCAGATACACTCTCAAAAAGTGGAAATAAACTCATGGACTTTGATGAAAAGTACAAAATCCGACTCACACTTATCAAAGCAATTAATTCTATGGAGGATATTATAAGACAGATTGATTTGACAAAACTTACAGAAAGCAGCCTTGCTTGGCTCCAGGATCTTGATGCTAGGTACAATATCTTGGAAAAAATTAAGAGAACCATGAATACATTAAAACAGGTAGTTGAGACCTTTGATGTCAAAACGTTTTTCCAGGATGTAAGAGATTATATTCTTTCATTTGACATAACTCAGTATGTTCAGCAACTTTCTTATGACATACCCTACTCAGATATAACAAACGTGATTGAGTCTATGAAAGATATTATTATCAATTGGATTGATGAATATGAAATACCAAACAAACTCAATGCAGTGTATTTCTACATTAGGGATCTTATTGTTAAATATGATCTTGATGAAAAATTTAAAGACTTATTAGATAAATTGGTGGTGCTCATTTCAGAATTAGAAATTGAAAAAACTGTACAGTTAGCAGTTGATCATTTGAAAGCTCTATGCAATAAATTTCAATATATCTATGATGAAATTATGCAATTTCTGTATCGTGTAACTGAACAATTTAAAGCAATTGACTTGAAGCGAATCAATCATGAGCTAAATGAAAGCATTTCATCAATACTAAATTCAGTGAAGAAATTTGATTACAATTCATTTGTTGACGAGTTCAATGACAGAATAGCTGAAGTAATAAACGACCTTAATGAACAGATTAAAACATATGGAATGGTTGATAAAATAGAGGCCATGAGGGACTTTTTAAGAGAAATACAGACTTCAATTATTAAACACATTGAGAAGCTAAAAAACACTAAAGTTGCTGAGGTTCTACAGAAGTTCTATGATGTGATTAACACCACAGCTTACATTGACATGAAGATGAAAGTGAAGGAAATCTTAGAAGACACCAGGCAAAGAGTCCTTGGAATGGACATCAGAGATGAAATCTACATCCACCTTCAAAGGTTGAGTGAGTCCTACTCTAATATGATCACTTTCATTTCTGAAAAGTTGAGCCAACTAATGGCACAGATTCACAAAATATCAAATGACCAGGACATCAGTCATCAAATTGAAGAGGGCGTGCTTGGTGTTCTGGATGCTCTGAAGAGTGTTAAAATTGAAGTGCCATCTTTCAAATTACTATTTACTGACCTAACCATTCCTGAATTCAAAATAAAGCTGAACAAGCTACAGGAGATCAGCATACCAGATAGAATTTCAGTTCCCGAATTCACCATCTTCAATTTCACAATCCCTACATTTACCATTGATTTTAAAGAGATCAAAACAAACCTAATTGCAATAATAGACCGCATCAGAGAGTATGAGCTCCCAATGATTGAGCCTGATGAAATCTTTGGAGATCTTAAAGTCCTCTACTTCATTAAACTGCCAGATTTGACTTTCCCAGAAATTACTCTTTCAGAAATCAAATTCCCTGTGATCAACATTCCCAAATTGAATCTGGAAGACTTCAGAATTATAATGCTTCCCATTCCAGAGAACAAAGTGCCGGAGGTACCCAGTGAAATTTGTCTTCCAGTTTTTGGCAAGCTCTATAGTGAATTTAGACTGGACTCTCCCTTTTACACTCTTGTAACAACAGGACTTATCCAGAACTCAACAACTACTTTCAAAACCCCACAGTTTACTGCCTATTTAACCTCCAAGGGAATGTCACATGTAGATCTCCTTGACTATTCCTTAGATGCCATGGCTCGTGTAGAAGCTCCCAGAATGAAGAAGTTGATGTTTACAGAGACTTTAAAAGCCACTCATGTAGCCTTTTCTATTGATCATGAGGGATCATTGACCATGACTGGACCATCTGCTGAAGTGGCTGTAACAACCACTGCCAAGATAACTACAAAAATGAATTCATGTAACTTGGTCAACAAGGGAACACTTACACTAAAGAGTGGAGTCTCAGCAGCAATGGAAACAACCTACAATCATAATCTGAACATTCCGATCGCTGAAATCTCAAGTCAAGCAACAATGACACAAATGATGGAAACCAAAATAGAATCTGGTATAGTTTCTGGAAATATTAAAAACATTGGAAATGGAAAATGGTCCATTAAAGACTACTCTGATGAAGGCACACACAAATGTGATCTGGAATTCACCGTCAATTTTGGCACTGCTACGTTAACCATTGAGGGAGAAACGTATAGTAATGCCATAAAATTTAAGAAATCCATTACTGCTGAAGCAGTAATACTAAGTCACATCATTGTTGATGCAAAAGCTGAGGCTGAACTTCCATTTCTTAAAAGCAGCGTCATTTCTTTAAAAGGCGAGGCACATGTTGGAGACTTGAAAGTTGCATTGACAGCGTTTCATGATGCTGAATTCATTGGCAGACTGAGTGGACCAGTGTCTCAATCGTTGGAATTCTTGGCTCAGCCCTTTGACATTGTGCTCAATTGTATGAATAAAGGCAACACCAAAATCACTCTTCCGCTCAAACTCAATGGAAAGGCAGACTTCCAGCATGACTTTGGCCTAATCATCAATCCAGAAAAGCAACGGCTTTCTTGGGCTGCTTCGACGAGATTTAACCAATATAAGAACAATCACAATTACACAATGGAAAACAATGATAAGGAAATGTTCCTACATGCCACAGCAAATGGTGAGGCTAATGTGGAATTTTTGACTCTTCCCCTCAGTATCCCAGAGATAACAGTACCTTACCTAGAAATTAAAACACCTGAATTGAAGGAGTTCTCTCTTTGGGAACATGCTGGCATAGGATCCGTACTTACCACTCCCAAGCAAACATTTGATATGAACCTTGACCTTCATTACCATAAGAACCCAGAAATGCACAGCATCGATATCGATTTTGGACCTATTTACAGTGCAATTGGTGATATTCTCCCTGGTACCTTTGAACATTATAGAGATATGTTGGTTGCTTGCCTGAATGATTCCTATAACCAAGCGAAGAAACATTATACCAAGCAGAAGATTGAAACTCCTAGCCAGCCTCCTCGAATCTTCAAGTTCCCTCAATATACGGTACCAATCCTTAATATTGAAGTTTCTGCCTTTAGGGCAGAGTTGCCAGCTTTCAGCTACTTTGTTCCAAAAGAGGTCAGTACACCAAGTTTTAAAGTTCCAGCCATAGGTTTCTCTGTGCCATCCTATACTCTTGTTCTGCCATCGCTAGAATTGCCTGTCATCCATCTTCCAGAGACGCTGAGCAAACTTACCCTACCTACTATTACTTTACCTGCCATTCAAAACAAAATCTGGATTCCATCAATGGGTAATGTGTCTTATGAGTTCTCTTTTAAGTCCTCTGTGATCACGCTGAGTGTGAATGCTGACCTTTTCAACCAGTCTGACATCGTGGCACAATTCGGAGCTTTATCAACATCAGTTTTTGATTTTTTAAATGGAAAACTGGACGGAGCTGCTAGTTTGACAAGAAAGAGGGGAATTAAATTGGCTACATCTGTGTCCGTTGAGCACCAAAATCTAAAAGCAAACCATGACTGTGCTGTAAGCCTCACCAAACGAAGCATGGAAAGCTCAATGGTCAACATTGCAAAACTCAATCTAACCTTCCTTAATGTGGAAGTTGATCAAGAACTCCTTGGCAACACCAAGACCAAACCAAATGTAGCCTCCAAAATGAAGCTTAAATACATGTGTAAAATTCCATTGATTCATTCTGTGGCCATGGGTAACATAGATCATAATCTGATACTGGAAGCTCTTCCATCTTATGTGTCACTGGACACATCTACTAAAGGAAAAACAGACATTTTAGTGATGGACAGTTACAGTGTTGAAGGAGATCTAGAAAATGAGGCCAATTTCTACCTTAATGCAAGTGGCTTGCGTTCAGCTGTTAAATTTCTTCTGATTTCAAACATTGACCGCCAACACGAGCTGCGAAGCAGAAACAACATCTTTCATTTAGATATAGACAAGAGGTCTGCAGTTGAAGTCTCTTTGCGGCGGCTATATGCAACAGTGGAATACACCAGCCATAATAATGCCAACTTTGCATTTGTAGATACAAATGGGAAACACACTGCTAAAGGAACCCTTGAGTTTTTTCCACTGACAACCCTAAAGGCTACAGTGGACAGTGATGCACATCAGTCATTTGGTTTTGGTGATGCTGTGCTCATTCAGAACATCAACCTAGCCATTTCAAGGGAGAAGCAGGCCTTCACCTGGCATAGCAGAGAAGAACTGGGAGCATTCAGCCATGCCATTGATTTAGTTATATCCAATGATGAGGCTGAAGTACGCATGGACATGACTGGCTCAGTTAAAGCATACATACAGTTCCTGAAGTCACTTAGACTTCCTGTGTATCATAAGTCCCTCTGGGAAGTGCTCAGGTTTGATCACGCTAACATAGACATAAACAATCCACAATCATTTAATGCGTCTTTCAGCATTGTGTACACAAAGAGCCAGGATGGAATACTGTTTTCCATACCATCTAAAATATTTGACAACGGCGTCACTTTCAGCATCCCTGAACTTACCCTGGCCGTGCCTGGCTGGGTTAAACAAATTCCATCAAGCATACGGAAAATTGATATGCGAATTGAAAACCTTGACTTTCCTGATCATTTTATACTACCATCAGTTATCTCAATTCCAGCCTTTGATGTCCCATTTACAACCTTGCAAGTGCAACCTTTCATTGTTGATCTGAAGAATTTGAACATTCCAAAGACAATCACTACTACAGCTTTTTACATCATGCTGCCAGGCCTGCCAAAAATGTCCATTCCCAGTTATAACATAGATACCCAGTTTCTTGCGGGCAAAATGTCCTTCCTTTTACTCAAGATACCCCAACATGAAATCACCATCTCCGCCTTCCAACTCCCTAAATCAGTCTCTATTGGCCAACACACCATTGATCTTCATGAAATCACGCGTCATGTTGCAAACTTTGAAAGTCCATCCATCACTATTCCACAGCAAATTATGGAAATTCCTGAAATTGCCATATATCTGCCCTCAAGTGTGTTCATCCCAATGTTTGGTGCCCTCGCTGCTACATGGAAGATTTCTTTACCCATATACAATGTGGCAACAACAGCCAAAGTGGAGAAAAAGGATTCCAGTCTTGTTACAGCCGCAAAGTCTACCTGCGTTTCCACAATGATCTTCTTGGAGTATGATCTCGATGGTATGATATGTTTCTTTGGAATTATTATAATATTTTTTTATTCAGACGATTTAAGGATATTACCCTGAATTAAATGTAATTTTATAATTGTTTTGCAGCCACAGCAACACTTGGATTTGAGAATGGAGTCATGAATCTTAATGGGAAGTGCAATTTCATCCACAGTGATGTAAATGTGGCCTGGCAACATACATCTACTCAAAATATGAGGTAAATACACAAAATATACTGCCAATATATTTGCCCTTTAATGTCTTTGCTTTAAAAAAGTTAATATATTAACAATATAATAATATGAATATGTATTGTAGTACAAGGCATGTGGAAACATTTCAGTGACTCTCAGAATTGAGTCCTAAAACATATTTTGTTGTTAAATCTGTGTCCTGTGTGCATCTTAGTTATTGTATTGTATTTGTATTTCTTATTGTGGATTATTTTCTTTTTAAGGGCTAAGCGTCAAACTGCTGAGGCTGTGTAAGTTCTCAAATTGCTGACAATTTTGAAAAACGCATCACTTTGTAATAGAGATACAACATGAAGCTGAAACATTTTACCTTGTCAATGTAATAATTGTGTTTGTAACAGATTTGTGTGAATATGTTACAGTGGATGGGCATAATATTATAACTGACAAATAATAGACCCATTCCTACCAGAACAACCCCTAAGAATGTATTTTCCCCCATATCATATACATTTGTATTTCTTTTTAGGGTGTCTCATCATACAGTGAATGTTGACATCACCAGCCCAACCTTTGCGGATTTGAGCTTTCGCTATGCCTGGCGCAAAGATGGAATCACAGCATCCATGTCTTCTCCATCATCAGGCTTCCTTGGACTATATCTTCAGCGAAGGTCTCTATCACAGCTACAAGCAAAATTGTTCAGTCGGTATTTGGTAAGATACAGTAAAAAAAATTATGTTGTGGGCATTTCTATCAATATGCTATGCTTAATACTTCCTTTTTTAAATTGATGTTTTCTACTTTTGCAGAGTAATCCTGGGAAGGATATTGATATTATGAGTGTCAAAGCCACTCTTAAAAACTCAGAAAAGCTAATTATGCAGACCTCTTGGAACATAGGATTCCTTAATGATTTTATTGAAGGCTTAAAGGATAGATTGCCTGCCATTACCGAAGCAGTGCTCAAGTTCATTAATAGATACCACACTGCCCACTTTGGTTTTGATCTTAATCGTGGTGGACTAAAGTTGAGGAACACACTCACTAATGCCATTGAACAAGGTCACAAGGATGTTGCTGAGTCTGTCAATGCACTGCAGGAATTATTCGATCAGCTTAGCTCTCAAACAAAGTACAAGCAGGCTTTTGACCTCATAATGACCATCAATATGGACATTTCCGACAAAATTGGACAATTAAGCAAATATGGTGAGCGGGTGGTTCAAGACAAGTTGGATGCCATTTTTACATTCTTGCGTAACATCAAGTTATCTCTGCCTGGATCTGATGAGAAGCAGACGGGTCTGGAGATCTACCAGCAGGCCCGCCGGTCTATTTCAATGGGAATTGACAGAGCCATACAAAGGTTTTCAAGGCTCATGAACGCCATTTGGAACACTGTAACTAGTAACATTAGAGGAATAGAGTTTACAATACCCGGAACTGACATTGTTGTTAATGGACAAGAGATCCCAGAAGAACTAATGTCTGCTTGGAAATCCCTGCTTGAACGGAAAGCGCAGGCGGTTGAAATCTGGAGGGAGATGTCTTTGGAGAAGCTATTCCAGAGCATTAGTGGTGTCTTGCAGATGTGTATCAACAAGGCAAAAGAGGTCATTGATTCCCTCAGAGCTGAAACCCCAGAGTTGGCCTCCCAACTGGATGGGATCTATGCGGAAGGGAAAAACACATTGAAATCTTCAAAACAACATATTGAAGATGCAAAGAAACACCTAGCTCAGTATAAAGACCTTGTAAAACTGAACATTCAGGAAGTGTATAATGGCTTGAGTATGGAACGTGTAAACAGTAAACTTGAGGACCTTATTAACATTGTCAGGTTACATCTTCACGGAGGATTGGAGGAATTTCTAGTTTTTTTGGAAAATGTAATACAGGATACAGGATCATTTAGGTTCAGTCATAAAAAGTTGGACTTTGATATTCCTCTTCCTTTCCTTTGGAAGTCTTTCTCTGAATGGCCGATGATATTTAGGAGATGATTTATATTTCAGTCTAAATTTATGGAAATAGGCTGTATGGATATATGTAACACACGTTTTTCATCGTTTACCATAATTAAGGGTAGGTAATCAAAGATTTTGTTATCTATCACATTGTAATAAAATATTAATATAACCTTATTTAGAGTTATATAAATAATGTAAACAATAAAATAAAAGTGTTATGCAGTTTGTTGTATTGCATTTTTTGTTTCGGTGCTTTATAATACAATCAAACAAGAAATGTATGTTTGTGCCCAGCCATGGATCGTGATCGCTTAAATATATCTCTCAAAGTATGCATAGATTTCCTCTGGTGGTGGTGTTAAATTATGTGTTCTCATGTTATCTCATTTGTTTAAAAAAAAATATACCCCTATATTATGTGGATTACGACCGATTTTTGTATTGTTTTATTTTGTTTCTGTATAGAAGTGCATTCTGGGTCTTCATTGATCGTTTTAGTTGAGACAGTGTACATGCCATGGCTACTGATGATGTTCCGGAGCTGTGAAGAAATTAATGAACAGATAAAGGAAATAGATGTAAGACGTGATTCTTTATCAATATGACAGACGAAAATGAAAACACAACAGGTGGTTTCTGAAATTTCCTCAAAAAATTATTATCATCGGAGTGATATACATGTCTCGCTTTTTTAGTTGTACTGATAGGAATTACCTTTAATTGAACCTTCAAATACAAATTTCTAGCTGGTGCTTTGCAAATAAAAAAAAAGCTATATTTGGAATACTATATAACGTTCATTTTGGGGAAAAAATAATGATTTAACGCAGCAGTATCGTCAGTATTTTTTTAGGATGTAGACCTACCTGGTTTCTAATAGAGAGCGAACACGGTTGAAGTGTGATGGCAAACATTTTTGATGAGTAATGATTTCTGTAAAACGCAGCGCAATCATTTGTGACTGAAATAATTAAACGGAACCTGTACGGAATAAAGTAGTGAAGCTTTACAATACATTGTGAAAGCGTACAACACTGGCAGTAACCAATCATCTTCAGTATTCAAAAGAAGACCGAGAGAGGATCCTAGATTGGGTTTGACAAAGCAATATCCGAAACATGTAACGGAAACGAGTATCCCTTTATCGGAGGTCCATCCTCTCTCTCCCCTCACGCCACTATTATGCGTTCAGGCGCTAAACCAATGTAACTGAAAGTCCCGCCCTCTCCCTAGCCAAACACGCCCATTTGGAGACTACGGAGTTGGAGTGGGAGGGGCCTATCTGAACAACCAGGAAAGGAAGCCTCTTCAAACGTTATATATCTAGCCCCACGATTTTGAATGAGATAATCAAAACCTGACAAGGTAAACTGTGTGTTTGGCAAGGTACTTGGCTTATCAAAAATCCGGCTTTAGGCGTAACTTAGGACGGCTGCTTGATGACATAAATATACAAATCTCACCTGTAATGGATACATTTACATTAATGTTACTGTTTGCTAGTATTCGGTTGTTAGCCTAATGTGAAATAAGTAGGCTACTCAGGTTTTCGGGGGGATGTATAAAATAACCTCCTTGAAGCGATTGTTGGATGAGCTGGACACATTTAAAGCTATGTAAGATTTTGACAAACGTAAGTTAGCTCATCCTTATCGTTATTAACGATGAGGCAACTTGGTGTTTCACTTCTCAACTAATGATTAATGATTGCCTACTTTGCAATGTCACCCACCTGGCGTTGTAGCTTTTGCAAATTCTGTAATAAATAGTATAACACAACTGGCCTGCTGTTGTTGAATCAATTGCGACTATTACTATGTTATTAGTCACGGAGCTTACATTATTGCCTTTCGATCTACTATCCACCTAGTATACAATTGATTTATGTAAATACTGGACTGGTTAATTTACACTAATGTATGTAAATACTGGACTGAAAGCATTGGTGAAAAAAACATTAAGTGAGGAATGTTTCATATGGCATCATCAACCAATAACCAATCTATTTTATTTGTTTAGGGTGGGAGATGGAATCCACTGTGACAGAGACGAGGGACCAATCACGGACTGATTTTATCTATTGCTGTGGTGCCATCACAGAGGTTCTTAAATTTGGCCCGGCTCACCTGAACCATGAACACAAGGTTCTGTTTCTTGTCATCCCTGGTTAGTAGTTAGCCCCATATTCAGATTTTGACGTAACATTTATTAACTCTGATTGTTACATGATATGTATTTAATGTCCTGTTCATGTATTTCAGTATGATTATTATTTATGTTTGTTGTCACCTTTTTTTAAATCTTGTTTATCTAGTTCTACATTTATGTATTGGCGCTTTTTTCATGTCTTTATTTCATCGCCCAAAGGGAAACGCGAGTTTCCAAGTCAAAGTCAAGAATCGCGAATGGGGAATGGAAAGAATGGAAAAGACGATTCAAATGAGGTGGGTTGGTCGGTCTAATCACATTATGCAGTCTAGTAATTCCCATTGGTTGATCGTTATTAAAGTGCATATCGATTGTACTGGCCTGTTGTTTCGTTGTCGGTTGTTGTATATGATTCAAACAGTATGATTACATGCTATGGTAGAAAAATGATCGCCACAAGAGCTGTCTCTCAGTGATTAAGACGCATATCACATGATTAAGACGGCCAGCTGAGTTGTCAGAAGAAGCTAGTCCTGAGTCTGACTACTTGCTGTTTCTGTGGGTGTAATGGCTGTTTCAGATAGACTCTGCTACTGGCAACAAAAAGATTCATCAAACATCAAAACTGGTCAAAATTCACCCGAACTTTATGTAAGGGTTAACAACCCCATCTAGTGCCATGTGGACACCATGCCATGCCTTACCGCAACCTCATGGTTTTAGAGCCATCATCTTGGTAAACTAGTGAAGCCTTATTGTCTTAAGTGTGTCCTGATCAACCAATGCGAATTAGTAGACTGCATCACGTGATTAGTCCAAACTGCCCACCTTATTTGCATAATTCTAGTTTTGACATTCGTAATTCTTGACTTTCAGGATTCCCTTTGGTCAAGAAATAGGCCTTAGAAATTAAAATGTGGGAATGCATGCATGTGGAAATAGATAAACAAGTAAAAACAAAATGTGACAATGAAAATAAATAATAAATAAACTGATAAATCTGACCTTCATTAATTAATGTCACGCATTAATTTCTTAATGAAGCAGGAGATGATCAGGATTTTCTTTTTAATCATGCTTGATAAACCCTGAGCAAGCATCATTTCTTACTAGCTGTGTGTGTGTGGATGTGTTTTTTGTAGGAATACAAGTTAGTAATTCTGTCCTTTTTTTTTCTTTGATTACATGATATCGCACAGTAGGGGACAAATGCAGGACGAGTTGCTATAAATAATTTCTGTCATACATGCTCTACAACATGTGGTTTTCAAAGTGCAATGGTCAGACATTTAGGAATGTTGTCCACCTCTAACTTCTCCAGGGAACCCAGGCATAGTGGGCTTCTACAAGACCTTCATGCAGACTCTTCATGCTTCTTTTGGCTATCGACATCCAGTGTGGGCTGTGAGCCATGCCGGCCACTGTGATCCTCCAGTCTCCATGGACATGGTTGAAGGTAAGGTACCACACATCGTTTTATTCTTGTTCAGAGTATGCACATCTGTGCCAGTGGAGTGCTAAATAAGTTCTTTACATCTATGAAGGGGTTTACAGCTTGTATGTGTATTTGGTAAGAAAGTCTAAATGGAAAAGCCAGAAACTTTGGGATGAAATTGTTGAACACTTGGCTGAATTGTAAAAAGAGATGATATGTTGGTAGAAATGCGCATGATACACGCCACCTAAGGGGCTGCCACCCTCCACCTAGGTTGCTTTTCTGGGCTCCTCCATAACCAAGGACGCAGGGTGGTGCTGTTGAAAGCCGGTTTATTGTAAGGTTTGCAGACAATGATACATGACGATGGTGCTCCATGTTGCCATGCTCAACAGGTGTGCCGCCTCACCCAGCCCCAGAGTCCAATCAGTCTGACTCTGGCCAGATGAGGCTGCATGAACCAGCCATCATCCACACACATTCCACAATGTTATTCTTGCTTTTGTTTCTCTTTGTGTAGATGCCTCTTTCATCGCAGAGGGGGACATATTCGGGATTAATGGACAGATTGAGCACAAACTGGCCTTCCTAAGGAAGCATGTTCCCAAGGAAACAAGCTTGGTTCTGCTTGGTCACTCCATCGGCTGCTATATCATTTTGGATATGATGAAGAAAAACCCTGAGCGCCAGGTTTGTTGAAATTCTGCCATAGAATCACCACATGAAACCAGTTCTCACTTCTCATTCTTCACATTGCAGGAGTGTACAGGTTATGAAAGCCTTCCTGCAATTGCATGCACAGATTAAAAAGGGCAACCAAACATACTTTCTTATTTCATTGTAACATTGGTATAAAGGTGCATTTATATTAGGGCTGCACAATTAAATGTTTGGCAAATTGAATCGATAATCTGTTAATCGCAATGAATAATCGTAATACCATTATCTTACAAAATAATCAGAATTATTATTCTTGTCAAACTGGAGCACCCCTAATATTTATTATTTATATATTAACTTTTTCAATCAGCCTAGTGCCAATCAGGACAAAGCTTCTCTGTCACGGTCGATTCCATCCCCCACACATAATACATTCCTCACTTGGACTTTAAACTTTATCAGTCCAATTCCAGTGATCCCTATCAATGTTTCCATTTCATTAAAAGGGTCTCAGAAGGTAATCTAGCAATTGGTGTTGCTGATTTTATCCTCTGCTCCTTTTTTAAGTGTTGAGTTGTTGTTGAACTAGCTGTCTAACCCCTGCACCTAACAATCTGGTTATATCCATGTACTGCAGAGGCTATTCAGAGGAATTTACTTATTCACCCAGATGCAAGTGTTGCATAGCTGTAGAATATGTGGAATATATTATCATTATGAATAATAACATTGATATAATTGTCACAGGTCATTAAGGCTGTCATGCTCTTCCCCACCATCGAGCGCATGGCCCAGACTCCTCAGGGCCGCATCATGACACCTGCCCTGTGCCACATGCGCTACATGGCCTACCTGCCAGTCTTCCTGCTCTCGCTGCTGCCTGAAAGGCTCAAGACCGCCCTTGTGAAACTGGCATTTTGCCGCATTCAGTCCCTGGACAGTAGCGTGGTGGCACCCACAGTTGAACTGCTCAGTGGCGACTGCGCAGGTTGGTTCTATTACAACATGTCTTTCACTCCTTGGAATACAAAATGTACCTTTTATTTAAGGAAATACAAAGCACAGTTAAAGGCTGAAAAAGAAAAATGTATTTTTTATTTCTCTATTGATCTATTTTCTTTTTCTTTTAGCCAATGCTATGTACATGGGTGCTCAGGAAATGAAAAGTGTTTTTGAAAGAGACAACTTGACAATTAAAAACAATTTGAAAAAGGTAAGGGAAACCAATTATTTAAGATTGTATGCCTGTGCCAATTTATTTAAATGAAAAACCTGCCCTATATATACACATACACATATAGTTGATCAAAATCCCATAATTGATATAGTTGAGACATTCCATATCAATGGTTGTACTCGTTCTAACCAATATTTGTTTCTAAACCAAAGTCTTTTAATGTGAATTTGGTATACATTTTTACAGTTCAAAAATTGAAATGTACTGTAAGTCACTTTCTTTAGCTCTGGAGGATATATTTTGTGAAACTTAAAAGTGTATATATTTTGAATAGAAGTGGGGAAGTGTATTACTGGTATCTTAAGACAGAACAATTGCATTCATGTAAATATTAAAAATGACCATTAACTAGAATTACCACTTGTGGGACACTGTATGTTACTGGTATAATATCAGAAACATAACCATTTTCTCCTTTTTCAGCTTGTATTTTACTACGGAGCTGAGGACCATTGGTGTCCTGTCCAGTATTATCATGAGATCAAGAAAGACTTTCCGAGTGGAGACATAAGACTTTGCAAAAATGGCTTCCGCCATGCCTTTGTACTGAACACGGGAAAGGATGTTGCAAGGATGGTTATCGAATGGCTATCTAATGATTTAAGGACATGAGTCTCTGCTCTTGATACTCGGTAATATAGGGATTATGTGACTGAGGAAGACTCGATGTACCAGATGCAATAGGAAAAGCAAACTTCGATCACATCAATGATTACTCGCCTTATTGGTTTTTGTAATTTTTGGACAGTGCGGGTAAAAACCTAAGAAGATTCTAGTACTTGTAACCTGAGAAGTCTGATAACTGGAGATTGTTGTTTAAATGCAGTGGCGTGTAAATGAATGGATTAGGTTAAGTTCTTAAAGCTGCGGTAGGTAAGATTCGAGAGTTGTAAAGAGAGAGAGCAGAAGAAAGCTTGATTTTGAAACTGAAAAACCAAAAAACAAACCAATCAGTGAAGGAATAGCTGATGGATGGCTATGCCATTCCTAACAAATGACATAGATGATAGCGCTCAAATCCTACATTCAGAACAGGGAAATGTGGGACTATAATGACTATGATAATGTAATAAACCTTGACTGCCTAAAGAATACTGCCACCACCTTTATTACACCAGTCAGGTCCAGCCTTAAGCCAGAGCAACACATTCATTGGTTTGGATAAAATATACTCTATTTAGCAGTTTTTGACTTGTTGATGTCATCAATACTAGTTGTCAGGCAGTGATTGAAAAGTGAGTCTGGCTAGGATGCACCGCTGACAAGACTCCGGTCATCGTTTGTGTTAATCCCAGACGTTGTTAATCCAACACCAATCCCACATCTCAGCCTTCACCATGTTCTTCTTAGATCCGCCCCCTTCGTGCCAGAGCGCTAGGATCCTCCAGGAGATGATTCCAGAAGACTTCCCGGCCAATCAGAGAGGAGAAAGGGGTTTCTAGGGCAAATGGCATTCCCAGCAGGGTTAGCCAGGAGCCTGATGACTACATAAAGAGTGCTTCTGCACAATTGTTTAATCAAACAGAAAATGGGGTGATCAGTACTTCATAGCCTGTGTTACTTTTCATGTCTTATACCAATAACCACCTCACCTCAATAGATGCAATTTAAAAGACATTGAACTTAACATTCAACAATCTTAAGAACTTTCATTCATATGCTTCAAATTAACAATCAAAATCAATGGCCTCAGCCACAACTCTGGTAACATTGAACAGAAATGACCCAATATATACAAACACATGATCAGGTTATTTACATTCAACGGTAGTCATCGAACATACAT
>OMKX01011981.1:3382-23720 GCA_900302425.1 Brosme brosme
TGTGTGGGGGGTGTGTTTGTGTGTGTGAGTGTGTTTTTTTTTTTTTTTTGTTTGGGGGGGGGGGGGGGGGGGGGTTGTATAATGTGGGGCCTGCGAAGCATTTGGAGACTATAACTGCGCTAAAGGTCTATATATATACGAATACAATTGACTTGACCTGGTGACCAATTTAAAGAAAGTTTTCCACAGGAAGTTGAAAATATCTTTTTTCATTTTGAGGCTAAGCCGCAAATTGCATCATCGTCATCCTTTGTCGTCATCCTTTGGATGAACACATCCACAAGTCACATTAGTGCGACCATATTTGGGCCTCAATGTACTCTTAAAAAAGTACCTCTTACTTACGTTCTGAATAACAGGTGACCAGGAGGGTGAGGGCAAGTATGGAGGGCAACACGAGCATGGAGGGCAACACGCCCCAGCGAGCGATGCTCCAGATATATGCAGAAGTGGCTGGAGGAACAGCATAAGTAGAAGAGTATGAAATATGTTTTCAGTAAAACAAACTGAAACACTATTGTCCCAACAAGTGTCATACAACCTCAAGTATGATTCTAGAATATTAGGTTTTCTAACCACGATGATTTCATTTTCTTTTTAGGGCAACATGACTACAAGAAATAACATATAGCCTAATATAATATGATATGTTCAACTTTTGCCTTGATATAGTTAGAACATCTAAACTAGGTTGTAGTATTTATGTAGCTTACAAAAGTATCATGGTTTGAAAATAGTAGACAGTGGTAGTAGTCATATTACAACAGCGGCAGCATTCACTTTGTAATGACTTACAACTGTAGAAGTAGCTCTCTGCCAATTTGATTAGGACCGAACTGTTGGCCATTACCCCGCACCAGTACACCCCGGCGCCGCTGGGCGGATTGATCACGGAGACGGTGAAGGAGCCCTGGTCCTCGCGGATCGCTGGTTGGTCGACATCATAAGCGCGCTGGTAATCGTACATGAGGCCATTGCAGCACTCGGAGCTCGTTTGTTTGCACCAGACTCTTGGGAGAGTTCTGTGATCTTCTTGAAATGGGCATGTCATTTCCTGGAGTACGCCATTGCTTTCTCCTGGGCAGAATAATTCGAATTTTTAGAGGGCTTCAATTTAGGGGCTATGCTGGAATCTAGTCCTAAGGGGTGATACTGTAGGCTGCCCTATAGGGTATTTGAACATTTTGTCCTAGGTTTAAAAGATTTAAAAGATTTCTCCTGGGTTTAAAAAGAGGACATGAATATGAATATACCAATTTGAAATTATATTAACATCCATAGTTCTATAGAAGAAAAGCCTTGAGGATCACAATAAAACATGAAATAACTGTCAAACTCATTGATATTCACTTAATACTCTGGATTTTTATAAATTAGAAAATGTTGAGGGTGGTCGGTTTCGGTTACTGTTCATCATGTCATCCTTTTCCACCTTTAAATGGACATCAAACAAAACAAACAAAAAGCATATACAATAGTAAAACTATGGCGATCTTTTTCTTTCTATAATTACATATTGTGATATAAAAACCGGTCAGTGACTTACCAGCAGTCCACACCAGTAAACCCATCAATAACAGAAGATCCATATTGTGCTTTGAGCGTCCACATCCACTTCTCGTAGGCAGAGTTATTGTCACACCCACCCGTGGACCAGGAAATGTCCCAATGATGTGCATTTTTTTTATTTTTATCATTTAGATCAGTGTATTTCCTTATAAATAGCATTGAGCTTCCGAGTGTGGCTCAAATAATTACCATTCCGAAATAAATATTTTTAACGAAAACTTACACTTTTATTTTGAAGTACAAACACATCGAGTGAAGCAGTATCGAGCGGCGTCATTGGTCGAGCTGCCGACCAATGATAAACCCCGTTGTTTCGTCGTGCTCGTCAGTACTAGTACATGTGAGAGACTGCCACCAGACAACATAATAATGGTTCGTAGAATTCTAATAAATGCACCAATATACCGTGTGTAGAAATCACGGAAATCGTATTCAAAGGGACCATGATATCATATATTCCGCTAACCTTAAACGTATTGTTGACCGTATAAATAAGGATTAGGACTGTGATGTATTTTTGTGTTTTTCCTTTTGGTCTTGTAGTTTAACTGACCTGATTCTCTGCTAAACTTCCACGAGTCAGACTTTACATCTTGCCAACACTGAGGACTGCTTGTTAACCCACACGTGTCTTTGTGTTTAGCTTCGTCGAGAGGTGAGGCTGAGACGGGAGTACCTGTACAGGAAGGCCCAGGAAGACCGAGAGAGGACAATTGAGGACAAGAAGGAGAAGTTGAAGGCAGCTCTTGAAGGTAAGATATATTTAAGAGCTGATTCAATCCTTTCACAATAGTCCATGGGGTGTCATTATCTTTCAATGGTAAAGTCATGGGTTGCTGGTAACAAGCATGATCGATTCATGATTTTCTCTTGTTTTGTTTCCTTTCAGAAAATCGTTTACTCCCAACTGAAGTACGCAAAGATGCTTTGCAGTTACAAAAACTCCTGGAATATGACGACGAAGGCGCAGAAGGCCAGTGTCTTATTGACTCCTGAAGATATTAATGAAAACCTGTGTATTTCCCAATCTAACGACTGTGTTGTGACGACTTTGCCGTGTACAGGAGCCACCTCTCACATGGATGATGAGTACAAGTGGGCGGGCGTGGAAGATCCTAAGATCATGATCACCACATCGAGAGATCCCAGCTCCCGCCTCAAGATGTTCGCCAAGGTCAGCATTTGGATGGGTGATGAGATGTTACCTGTGATCAGTCAGAAATCCAGCGAAGACATACAGGAATGTGTCTAGGTTCTGGTGCGTTCATAAACAACGGTGATGACTAAAACCTAGTCATCACTGTTGTAGACCCATTCAACCTTCACTTGTATGAAGCAACTGAAATGACCGTTTGGCTGCCAAAGGACTACATGTTATGCAATAGGTGTGGGGGAAACGGTTTTCAAATGAGGGCATTTGATATCTAATTAAATTCCAAACACAGAGTGAAATGGGTATGTACCTTGGGGACAGGATAGTCTAGTGGCTAGGTTGTTAAACTCCCAGCCCAAAGGCTCTGGGGTCGATCTCACCTGTAGGCATCTTTACCTCGTCCCTACCTGCTCCTTAATGACGTGTGTCTAGAATTCACTGTAAAGCCCACGTCTCCGTCGAGCACAGATGCGAAGATCCGCAACGCTACTCGAGAGACAAGACGTGCAGTCCTTCCAGAGCTGAGCGACGCGTTGCCCTCGTCCTTGGGGGGTTCGTCTGCTGGAAATCTGTCTGAACGGGAGGGGGGTCAGACTGATATGCCAGGGCAAATAAAACACTAAGCAGAATGTCTCTTGAAAGGATTAGGTAGTAAACTGCCGATGTTGCTAAATGAAGTAGTTCCAGTAGTGTGATAACGTCTGTTCCTCAGGAGGTGAAGCTCTTGTTCCCGGGCGCCCAGCGGATGAACAGAGGAAACCATGAGGTGGGGTCGCTGGTGAAGGCCTGCAGGGCCAACAACGTCACAGACCTAGTGGTCATCCACGAGACCAGAGGACAGCCAGGTACAGCACCCTGCCCCATCCTGGCCCAATCAAGGGGAAAACACCCACATCAAATACAGAGCAGGGACCGGCCTTAAGGCGGCCAGGCCTCATTAGCGTCGTTATTTGGATGCATTTCTGCATATATTAGTGAACTGTGGGGATAGAACGTATTGTAACCTAAATATTACAGAAGGCTGTTATTTTGCTTGTTTATGCCGATAGAATGTATAGAAGTTCTCATGTATTGTGCATTATGAACTTCTTGATGTGTTTTTTCCACATGTCTTCACTGTGTGAACACAACTCCCATAACCAATAAGGCAATCGACACACATCCAACACGTTCAAAGGGAAGGCGTTCGCTGCAACAGGATAGACACCAAAGCTTGCCAAATCCTCGATGATTCTGCAGTGTGTGAATGAGTTTTTTCTGTCTCGTATGTTTCCAGATGGACTGATGGTGTGCCACCTGCCGTTCGGCCCCACCGCATACTTCACTCTTTACAATGTGGTGATGAGGCACGATGTCCCAGACATAGGCACCATGTCTGAAGCCTTCCCCCACCTCATTTTTCACAACTTCACCTCCCGCCTTGGCAGAAGGGTGAGTCCCTGGGTCTTTATCCGGGTCCGTTTCAGTACTTGCTCCTGCAGATGAGGGCTAATCACTCGAGCTGAGCGCACCAGCAACAGCACAATGAAGGAGCAGTGTGGAATGACAGCCGAGCCTCCTCCGCTTCGTTAAAGTACACATCTGACCAATCACAACCTCATCGCAACCAATTACGTTTTTATGTGGCCATACTGCGGCAGTGATATGATCCATGTGTATGATGTGATATGTAAATGGCTGACGTAGTTGAAGATTCGCTAAAACACTTCCTGTGAGGATACACTGATGTATACTTGCTCACAAAACACGGTTTGGCTTCTTGTCGAGCATTTGACACTTTGACACATTTAACAGCTTCTGTTTACTCGTAACAGATGTTTAAACATAGTTAAATGAAACCATTTTGTCCCTACAGGTGTCCAACATCCTGAAGTATCTTTTTCCAGTGCCCAAAGACGACAGCAGACGAGTGATTACCTTCTCCAACCAGGAGGACTTCATTTCCTTCAGGTCAACATGAAAATACATTAAATAGGACATTATAAATATTAAATATTTAATTATATTCCATGTTTGTGTGGTTATGGTGTAAATAATCTAAAATGTGTTTTGTATACTTGCAGACATCACACCTATAAGAAAACGGACCACAAGAATGTTGCGCTTACAGAAGTAGGACCAAGGTTTGAGATGAAATGTAAGTATGACCCTGTTAAACCTTGATCCCTTGAAACGAAGAGATGTTAGAGGGAGCACTTCAACTCATTGCACAAGCTGGACAGAATGCATTAATCTCAAGTGAGGTACTTTTAGTTGCATCTCCATGGTAATTGTTTTACGGAATGTTTAACAGAACTTGAAAGCACTGAAATGGAGCGGCGTCGGATAGCCATCTGACTTACTAGATTTAACTACATCCTTTTTAATCCTTTATCCCTCTATTCTATGTGGCTCTAGGGTTTAGAGGTTCTTGTTTTTCCTAACTCTGTATGTCTTCTCCAGTGTACATGATCAAGCTCGGCACACTGGAGAACGAGAGCGCCGCTGATATTGAATGGCGACACCACGCATACACCAACACTGCCAGGAAAAGGAAGTTCCTCAGTGTGGAGTAGGATCTACCGCTGCATCGTCTGCCAGAACAAACCCCCACCGCCTCTTCATCAGTTTAGAGGATGAGTCCGCAATGTGGACAGTATGTCTTGCTATGTGTTGTGAATATAGCAAGGGTATGCATTTTCCTGTATCTTTGCATTTCATTTGTATCTGATCCATTTATGTGATTAAAATATCTGTAATATCTATGAACCGTTTCATTTATTTACACGGATGTTTATGTATTTCTTTCATTTTGAGTGTAAGGAATTGGTTAAGAGCTTTAAGTGCTTTGATTTAATGGTATATTTATTAGGGCTTGAATATTTAAGTACGTTATTTGTTTCAAGATGGACACAGATTCAGGATTGGAAATTATAAATCCTAGAATTTGAAAAACTCACCGTAATAAAAAAAACTCCTCCGCTCGCGCACCTTGTATCTGGTTGTGTTAACGGTGGGCGCGGCTTCTAGAGCCGTCCAATCAGGAGCTGGTATCGCGGAGGTTTTCCGTTTTCCCAGAAATTCTCGACGAGATCCGATTTTGAGATTGAGAGCTTTCAAGATGGCTGCTCCAGGTAAGAGTTTCAGCTCCAGTCAAACTGGATAAAATACCTAGTTTTAGGGGGTTTATTTTGAGCTGAAACAATCATATAAACAGCACCGCGCGCTACGTCTCTTAATCTATCCTGACGAATTGCATGTTATTTGCATCCGCTCAAAAAAGACATGGAAATAAGTTTATAAAACTGACGCGTTGGTCGCCACCATAGTTATTAGCCGTGTTAGCTCGCTAGCATTGGCGTGCATAGCTGAGTTTAAGCTACCACAGTTAGCTCGCTAGCGTTAGCCTGCTTAGTTTAGCATAGCTACATGATAATCCCAGTCCCGTGCAGAGTGGGGAGCGCGTCAGACGGCAGGATCAGTAAACATCGGGGGTTTAGAAAGAGTGCTAACGCGGTCATCTCCTCCGCCACCCAGACACCCCGCGACGTACTCGGGATACATAGTGGAGTCAAGTTTTTATAAAGTCTTGTCGCAGCTACACGGAGGCTAATATGGCCTCCCATCATTACGAAATGTCATATCAGACCCCCGATGCTAAGCTAAACTGTTATCGTCATTTTAATTGAAGGCACCTTTTACTAAAAGTGTCGTAGCCCTCCTCTCCGCTCTGTCATCCCTCTCTGCAGCACCTTGATGTGTAAGCCTTTTAATTGTTTTCATGAGTTTTTAACCATTGACAGTCGCTCGGTGTTTTACCCTGAAGTTATGAGGTATATTCAAGTCTCTTGAAAAGCGCTGTATAAATACAGCGTTTTATTTGGGACACTGTACGAGCTCTCGACGCGATGGTTTTGAATGCAGTCAGAAGTTCTTGCGTGAAATGTATTTAGTATGTTTTATTGGGATGCTGCAGCATCAAGTGTCAAATGGTTGACCGCCTCCTTGTCATTTTTAATGTACGCTACAGATGTATTGACAGCCGTACTTTGCTCATATATACCCATTAGGTTTGACTGTGTTGAACATATTGATTTGAACATTGTTCTGTCATACATTGCACATGGATTATACATTGTCGACGCGTAGCAGAATAATATGCAAAGATGTTGAGCATTTGTTTACATTTCTACATGCACCATTACGGTAAAAAAGGCCATATAGTAAATTTGAGTTTAGTACTTGTTATTATAGTGATTGTTTGTGCTATATAGTATTACAATTACAATAGCAAATGTAGTGCATGGTTACAGTCACTAAGAAAATAATTAACTTTAACGAAAGTGCCGTATTTCGAAAACAAGTGGATGGGAGAGGCAATTAGTTATGCAGGTGTACACACCACACAAAGTAGGTCTTTCTGTCTACATGTCTTTGTCTAGGATAGCCCTTACAGTTTATACTGCAGCACATTTGATCCAGTGTTTCCGTCACACGGTAGTAATGGTAGCATGTTGTTAGGTTCCAGGTGAATCCTTTCTCATTCCTGGATCCCAAGTGCATGAAGCTCTCTGGAGGTTGACGAGTCACAGTGTCCCCCGCTCCTCCCGTCACGCACCATGTCCTCCACCTCCTCCTCGTGCTCCTCCTCAGGAGAAACTAGTCCTGAGGATGCTCCGCGAGGTGGGGGCACCATCAGGGTCTACCTGCCCAACAAACAGAGGACTGTGGTGAGATGTTTTACTGGTTAAGTACTAGTGACTTAAAATCACTTTCCCCACAACTAGAGGACTGAGATGCAAATATAGCCTTTTGACGGTTAAGTACTAGTTACTTTATATCAATTTAAATAGCTTTGACCCAAAGCAACGTGAATAGATTTG
Organism: Brosme brosme; assembly: GCA_900302425.1. Classification (NCBI taxonomy): domain Eukaryota; kingdom Metazoa; phylum Chordata; class Actinopteri; order Gadiformes; family Lotidae; genus Brosme; species Brosme brosme. Next base: position 10,967 of record OMKX01011981.1, read on the forward strand.
TATCTTCTAGATGCATGTCATGGCGTTGCAGGTCGGGTAGCTTGCTCTGGGATGCCTACAGGCAGACTGAGAACTTGGCCATTTTACCCTGTTTAGCAGACGCTTTTATCCAAAGATGCAAGTCATTCAAGAGCAAGTGGGGGAACAAATCAGGCTCACCCTAGCCACGACTGCCCCATTCTCCCGCCTAGTACAGTCATGTCTGCTTTTCGATTCTGTGGTGGCTCTTCTAGAATGTATTTCCCCTGTGAATGGGTTAATTTTCTGCCGCACTACACTCATTTGTAAGTGTTATTGCCTTCATCAGGCTTGTTATATTTCACAGCCTGGTAATGAGTAAGCGATTGCACAGTTGGTGCTATGTGCTAACAGCTGGGGCCTCATTCCTTCCAGCTCTTGTTATGCGTTGGATTCCTCTGTGCAACATGGTCGAAGTCTTTTAGTTGTGATATTTCAATAAAGCGTTTCTTGTGATGGGGTTGATCTCCATTTTTAATTCTAAATAATAATATTGTGTTTTTTCAGTCTTGGTTGTATCAGTAGCCAACCACAATAAAACCATTTCTGAAATCAATGTTTAAATTGTAATAGGAGATTACAAAACAACACAAACTAATTGAAGTAAAGCATTTTTAAATAGCCGACAAGAGAAACACTAGGGAGCCCACTAAACAGTTTAGTGTTCGGTACGTCCAGGCGTCCCATGGAAGACAGTCTTGTTGAAGCCCTGTCTCCTGGTTGCAGGTCACTGTCCGGCCTGGCCAGACGGTATACGACAGCCTGGACAAAGCCCTGAGGATGAGGGGCCTGACGCAGGACTGCTGTGCTGTGTTCCGCCTCCTGGAAGGGTAAGAGATTGCATCACTCAGCAGAATCTTCACCCACTCCACAGTAATCTCATGGACGCATTCCACATCGCCTACTTTCAAACCCGGCAGCCAGCGGATGTGAGTAGCCGGGCGTTGGCATAGGGTTGCAGCGGTGATCAGTAGCATGATAGCATGAACTGCAGCGGTGATCAGTAGCATGATAGCATGAACTAGATAGATACATGGGTTGTCTTTTCACCCCAATAGAGTTGAAAGTAAAGTACAGTGAAGTTAGTGTTTTTGTATTTACAGTAATATTAAATGGTGCTTTAATATTTTCACTGTCTGTGAATTTTCCCTCCAACTTCCTTAAAATGGGTTTGTCTATTCGTTCTTATTTTGGGGTATTTCTTGAACCCGTTTATGATAAATTTTTGCAAATATTTGAAAGGACTTCTTATTGAGATACCTGGTATCTCAAATATAACTTATTTAGAACCATTTCATTTAGATACATTTAGGCACCATCCAGTATTATAATTTATTATAGTGTTCTATTTTTTTTTTATTTGATAGAAATTGCACGGACATGGGTTAAATGCACACTTAGGGAGCAACCTTAAATTCATCCTAATCAACCGGTCATCTGTTTGGTCGTGTTCAAGGGATTTGTTTCATCTTGAAGCATGTTGTAGTGTAAAACTATAAGTAAGTGCCGAACATGTAGGAGCCGTGTCTCACGTCTGTCTGTGTCCTGTCTGCCAGGCGTAAGAGGCTGACGGAGTGGAACACGGACATCACGCCTCTGGTTGGAGAGGAGCTACTGGTGGAGGTGCTGGACGATGTCCCCCTCACCATGCACAACTTCGTAAGTAGCTCAGATTAACTACAGGAATATCCTTAGTAGCCAAACGCCAGGAGAATCCAACAGCCATTTGACATGCCAAGCCTCAACGTGAATTATAAAATGCCAAACCAGATGAGAAGATTGTTTTTCTTTTTATGAAGCGTGAGTCCATCATGATAAATGTTATTGTGTTTTTAAGATCCATCCTAAATGCTTTCGTGCTCTTTCTCGTCTTAAACGCTCTCCAGGTCCGGAAGACCTTCTTCAAGTTGGCCTACTGTGACTTCTGCCACAAGTTCCTCTTCAACGGCTTCAGATGCCAGACCTGCGGCTACAAGTTCCACCAGCACTGCAGCAGCAAGGTGCCCACGGTGTGCTTGGACATGGACACCATCACCAAGCGGTAGGACTCTCAGGGCTGGATGCTGTGGCGTGTTCACTATTGTTCACTAGCGAACTGGCAGGGATCTCACCATACCATATCACAGCAATCTTTGAATGCCGATTCTGTAAATGTTGCGATACAAGATTTGATCTTCTCTGTGATTTAAGTTGGGGGTTGGGTCTACCGGTCTTTCGGTGTCCACCATAGATTTTTTTAGTGAACGTGGCCAAACAGAACGGAGCTTAGTTGATTCAAAATGACCATAGGAGAATACACTAAACCCCCCTCTATAGGACAGTACCATTCAGTTTCTTCCTGGCTCAATAAATTAAAAGATGTTGTTTTTGTCAACCCGACATACAAGTATTGCGGCAGCAAAGAATCTCGATAGTCACAGTCCTGTGTCCTGGTCTGAGCGGCTCACCTGGTCAGCACTAGTGACACCCAGCTACCATTGGAGGCATCTAGTTTACTATCCAACGACATATTCTAGATTTGTTTTGTTCAGGAGCCCCTGGGACATCCACAGCAGATACTCAAAATACCGGATGAGTAGGGTGATGAGTAGGGCCACAAATGATCCATTACTATACATTACATTTATTTCGCTTTTGTCCAAAGTGATTTACACTAAGTGCATTCAACAATGAAGATACAACCCAGGAAGTCAAAGAGTCATGTGAATACATAAAGGTCATCCAATAAGCAAATCCACAGTTCTACTTATACTGTACCTACTACACATTAAAGACTAATGACTAAAGACTTGCACAGGAAAATTTGCAAGGAACTGTTTAGTTGACCATCTCAAATGTGAGCAGACTGTGCTTCACAGCCCCCATCTCATCGTCAGTCCCTCCACGAGCTGACTGTTTTGTTTTGATCACTGTGTTGTGTGTGTTCTCATCTGTCCGTGTACAGGTTTCCAACTAATGCCTGTACAGACGAATACCCACAGATATCCATACTGCCAGATAGCTCCATATCACAGAGCGACCTAGCCTTAACCCCAGACCCTGCTGGGTAAGAACTTCACGCTCGGCCCACCCATGACTGCTTGGGTCTATGAAACTTGTATTGGACTATAACTTTAGTCACATAGACACCGTAGACTTATATGTATAATGGTCATCGTTAGTTCCAATAATGTAGCATAGACTGAACACAAAGTCACTTTAGACACTTCTGCATAGTGGTCAACCATGTATAGTGAAATAACGTGGCATAGACTGTCGATAATGTCTGTCAACAATGTCTCCCTCAACTGTCAATGTTTACCTTTTGTTTTGTATGTGCGTTTCTACTACTACTTATGGTGTTTTGTATAAAAAACGTTTACTGTATATCTTTTTACTGTAAATCTTTTTACAGTTTTTATTCATTTTCAATTTGTGTAATTCCTGTTACGGTCCTGTACTTTTCGTGTGGGACTGATGAGTCCATCTCATATCCCAGAGGTGAATCACCTAGCTCATGGCTGCTCATCCTGCCTTATGTCTCCAGGATGGACCTGCTGTCGCCCACCTCGGCCTTCCCCTTCCCCATGCCGGGGGTTGAAGGCCAGTCCCTCCAGCGCCACCGCTCCACCTCCACGCCCAATGTCCATATTATCAGCACTGTGGGCCCGGTCGGGGCCAGCATCATAGAGGTAGGTTACCCTGACCCCTGACCCTAACCTGTCAGACTTGCATCATAGAAGTAGGTTACCCTGACCCCTGACCCTAACCTGTCAGCCTAGCAGCATAGAGTTAGGTCACCATGACCCCTGACCCTAACCTGTCAGACTAGCATCATAGAGTTTGGTCATCATGACCCCTGACCCTAACCTGTCAGGGCTAGCATCATAGAGGTAGGTTACCGCTAACCGGGTGGGGCCCCCTGATATGCATATGTGTTTGCAGGAGATAGCTGACATAAGCTATACATATTTGATGATCCACTTTAGCAAAGGACCAATTTTATTTTTAAGGTCTCAGACTTCCTGTATATACGAACTGACTGCCTAATGATTCATAACCACTTGGTGTGTAGTAGAGCGATGCAATTAGAGTCATTGGGACATTGATATTACCGGCAGTATTGGATATGGAATAAAATAGAAATAATAGAAAATAAAATGGAAAATAACCGATCAACATAAAATATGAAACGTTAACCATCTAGTTGTCTCTGAGCCATTGTCAGTGCGGCCATGCAACACACCTACGGGGCACTGCAAGCTACAGCTCAGGGTGACGTCAAGTGCACCAGTCCATATCGCTCATGTTCTCGTGTGTTTTTCCTTCTCTTTTAGGGAGCACTGAAATCCTTCAACACATCAGGTAAAGCGTTTTAGTCCAAAGAACAAAAGCCTGTGTCCGCCAGTTGGGCCGCCACGTAGACTAACTCTGCTCTGTGTCATGCTGCTTAGGCCCAGAGCCCTCGCCAAAACCCTCCACGAGCCCCCCTTCGTCTCTGGGCTCCCCCGGCAGGAGACCCCCCAAGTCCCCCTCGGAACACAAGGAGCGCAAGCCCTCCTCCTCGGACGGCCAGAAGAAAGTGGTGGGTGTCTGCACCGGGGCCTGGGGTTTACCTCCACGTCGTTCAGCGCACGCTTTATCCAAAGTGCCTGCTTTGGTGCCATGCTTTGATGGTTCTGCGTGAGGCTGAGGTCAAGCAAAGCATACAATCAAAGTTGGAGTAACTGTATAAAATAAGCTAAAGTGCTTGCATTCAAATGTGAGCGTGGTTGAAAAAAAAAAAAGAACTGGTCTTAGTGGCTAAAGGAATCACAAAATGGTTGTATTAGGTTTGTAAATATAATCTTTTATGGGCGATAGTGCAAACAGCTACCATAGATGGATTGCATTAGAGTGCTTTCTAAACAACAATATGACAGCTCAACAAAGCAAGATCAAATCATCTGGTGAGATGTTGGGAAGAGGAGGGTGTTCTACCAAAACAACCTGCAGGGTTTGTTTGTAAGTGTTTGTACCTCGTCCTCAGCACCGCGGGGGGTACAGAGACTCCAGCTACTACTGGGAGGTGCACTCCCGGGAGGTGACCATCCAGAAGAGGATAGGGTCCGGCTCCTTCGGGACCGTGTTCCGGGGCAAGTGGCACGGCGACGTGGCCGTCAAGATCCTCAAGGTCACGGAGCCCACCCCCGAGCAGCTCCAAGCCTTCAAGAACGAGATGCAGGTCCTGAGGTGAGCTCCGCGTGGGCCAGTGGGCTGGTTTGGTTCATTGTGGGGAGGAGAGGGAGAGAGAGATTTATAGGTTTATTTTTAGGTTTATGGTGGTTAAAGGGGCTGTGGGCATGATTTGAGAGTTAACAAGAGGGAGACCGCAGAAGAGAGCAATAATTAAGAGGGAAAAAAATGCCCCCCCCTCTCTGCTCCCTCCCTCCCACGATTGAGAAGTGTTAAATTCACACACCTGTGATTGACGGGCGAGCTGGATACCCCAAATCGGGGAAGAGATGCCCTGATTAGTCAGAAATGAGCGGGAGTGTTTTACAATCTAAAGGGTGTAATATAGACGCAGGCACAGTCCACCAGAACAGATATTCTCACCAAGCATTTCACTCATTAAATGTCAACTACAGCACCTTTTTGAATTTATTTATTTTCGGTGTAAACATAGGACATGAACGTCTAGTTATTTTGGACTCTCAGCAGGGAGGTTCCAGGTTCAAACCCGCAATGTCTACCTGCAGGCATCCTTGGGCAAGATGCCCTAACCCTACCTGCGCCTTAATGATCAATGTCCTCTCCTCCTCCTCCTCCCCCCGGTGATGCAGGAAGACCCGCCACGTCAACATCCTGCTCTTCATGGGCTACATGACCAAGCCAAACTTCGCCATCATCACCCAGTGGTGCGAGGGCAGCAGTCTGTACCGCCACCTGCACGTCACCGACACCAAGTTCGGCACCATGCGGCGCATCGACGTGGCCAGGCAGACCGCGCAGGGCATGGAGTGAGTCTACTTAGCGCTAGAATACTGCCACACCCTATGGGTACGGCACTCTGCCTGTGTCCACTTAGTTGTTGGATATGGATCGTTATCCGATGATGATGCAGATGATATTGGATACCTTGAAAGGTCATTCCCCCAGGCCTTGTGAATTAATACTAGCAGAGAACGTGGATGTTCTAAGTTTTGGAACAGCCTGGATTTTAGTCCAAATTTATTTATTTTTTATTGTCAAAGAGGCAATAAGCTACAGCTATTGCCAATAAGTGTTCTGCATCATTCACAATATTGATGGTGTTTCAACTTGTAAACAGTTCCAATTCATCTTTTCTTTGTTTCCTTTTTAGTTATCTCCATGCAAAGAATATAATCCACCGAGACCTCAAATCAAACAGTATCCTTTCACTGAGACACAAATAACTTGGACTTGTTCTGTTATCTAAACTGGCCAGAGCGCATTGAGCGTGAGCAAACTATCCCAGCAGCACTTCCATCTTTTGTGTTGTTCGTAGACAATAGCTGTCTGTCCTGAAGCCACTTCTGCTGCATGCATGTTTTCTTTATGCCATTGTCCTCCTAAAGGAGGCTAATTTCTCACTTTATATTCCAGAAGCAACGTTCATATACCCGCTGTGCTACCCGGTAGCCACTGTTCTTATTATGAGACGATATGAGCCATTGTTTTGATTGGAACCTGCACAATAATGATTCCTTAACCGCCACTGTCGTAGAGGCATAAAGCCTTCTTAATCTCGTTTTACCCAGTTAGATAGTATCTTAAAATGCAATTTACGCTGAATCATTTCTAGTATTGCTAACTCCACGCTCCAAGAAAGTACATTTTCCTTCGCTCTCCATGTAATTCGGTTGTCCTGAATCTACATCCTTGAGTGGAGCACCCAAGCTTGACTTTGCCATACTTCCTGAGCTATTGCGCTAGACATTTTCATCCACGAGGGCTGGACGGTGAAGATAGGAGACTTTGGTCTGGCCACGGTTAAGTCTCGGTGGAGCGGGTCCCAGCAGGTGGAGCAGCCCAGCGGTTCTATCCTCTGGATGGTAAGACGGCTGCATTTCAAGGACTTTTAACGCGTTAATTCCTTTATGAGATATTGCGTCTAGGACAGATGAGACTTCTGAATGCAAAAAAAGCACACAATAGTTGTAAGTCTGTACCTATTTAATGTGTGCATACACCAGTCTCCTCTCTAGCAGAGTTAGGCCAGAATACAGTTTCACCCATCCTTTTAACAGTTTCACCCCCTCCCCGTAATGCATTTGTCCTTGCATCATGTGAGGGAAATGATGACATACAGGAGTTTTTCTCGTTTAGATAAGGGATCCTTGTGACCGTTTTAGCCCAGGCAAAAGGTTAACAAAGGGGAACTAGATGACACCAGTTAACAGATGGGGTGGCTATCACAACCTGAAGAAAACATAGCTTATTAAAACTAAACAACATATGGATTTTCCATCACACTTCAAGTAGAAAGTTTTTTTTATTTTTTTATTATTAATTTGTGTTCATGCAATCATTGCAATTTCCTTAAACACATACCATTATGTTAATTTGTTTAAAAAATCTTTTTCTAAACCGCATTGAATCTTCCATTGACTTTTCCTGCCTGGCATAAAAGAGAAGCCCCTTTGACCTTATGATGAAGATCTTTTGACCTTTAACCTGTGACCTTGCTCTCTAGGCTCCTGAGGTGATCCGCATGCAGGACAGCAACCCGTACACGTTCCAGTCTGACGTCTACGGCTACGGAGTAGTTCTGTTTGAGTTGATGTCTGGGACCCTGCCTTACTCCAACATCAACAACAGAGATCAGGTGACCTCCCTGCACCCGTCCTCTGGGTCTCATCAGTACAGTACAGCCCTGGATCACGTCTGATAGATAGATAGATAGATAGATAGATAGATAGATAGACTTTATTTGTCATTGCACAGTCACCTGTACAACGAAATTGAATTGCTACATCTGAAGGTGCCGTAAAATATAAAGACATGGCATCACAAAACAAGACAACATAAGACATGAAGAACATACATCTCACTGTCACTGTTATAATAAATACTATTAATACGATTTTAAACATTAAAAGTGAAAAAGGTAAAATTGCAATTGCCCATAAGTGTAAATGTTTTTACTGCTAAGCAGTGTGACAGATTAGGTGGTGTTTAATGTCCTGACAGCCCAAGGGAAGTAACTGTTTCTCATCCTGTTGGTTCTGCTGGTAATGATGCTGAACCTTTTGCCAGAGGGCAGCAGCCTGAACAGATGATGGGCAGGATGGGTCTGGTCATTTAGTATTTTTTTCGTTCTTGATCGACAGCGAGAGTTGGCGATGGTGTTGAGTGAGGGCAGGGAACAGCCAATTGTTTTTTCGGCTGTCCTTATTACCCTCTGCCGCTTCTCAAGATCTTAAGGGTTTATGGGCTTCGATCTACCGGTTGAGCTAGACCGAACCTAATATTCTCAGCGGTAACTCACTGACAGAAGCTCAGTGGATAAACGCTGTCACGCATCAGGAAAACAGCTTGTTTACCTTTTTCACTTGGCAGTAAAAGGAACTACACAGTTTGTCAAAATGTGGAAACACTCTGGCCAATGCAGTTTCTGAAACTTGATTCCTATTTGATCTGCAAAGCCGAGCATGAGAGGTGGTGACAGTGTAGTGAGTCGCACACTCTCATCCCCATAGCAGAGACCAGAGGGGTGTTGACATGCTGTGTCTCCGAATGTGTCAGCATCTCATCAGAGATGATGCCGCAAATACATGGACCTGGAGGAACATAACGCTGCCCTCAGAGCAGGCGTCCTTCTTGAAGACCCACCTCCTCATTCGCTTGTTCCCCACTCCTCAGATAATCTTCATGGTGGGTCGTGGCTACCTGTCTCCCGACCTCAGCAAGCTGAACAGTACCTCCCCCAAGTCCATGAAGAGGCTCATCATCGACTGTCTGAAGTTCAAACGAGACGAGAGGCCCCTGTTTCCACAGGTGACTGGAAACCTTCAACATATGACTGACCTCTCTCTCTCTCTCTTTCTGTCTCTCTCCTTAATCCCCTCTCCCTTAACCTCTATGCTGAATTCTTTTGAATGAAAAGCCTGGTTACCTCATGACGAGACTTGTCCGGGACTGTGTTCTGAAATGAGCAGCCTGACATAGCTTCTAATGCGAGCCATAATGCTAACCAGGCTAACTGGTCATGTTTATATTGTAGTATCACTGCAGTAGTCCGATTTTCATTTGATGATAAGAAAAAACATTTATTTAATATAATTGCTGTTAATGACAGTAGTGGTATTTCATGAAAAAATGTTGCTTTATGTTGACGCCCAGATTTTACTCCAGATTAATTATGGTATGCATGATGTGCCCTGTCGAGCGTCTACCAGACCTAGTTTCATAAATCAGACGTGAGATTAATATCTAAACTCGGATGGCAGACAAGCTCAAATCTGGGTGAACGGGGAGCTCCACTTTCTCTCTTCACATTTGTTATCTTGTCATCAGGTTGCAGGGGGCGGGGATCTTTAAGCGCCTAACTGGCAAACACAAACTCTGCCAGCAGTACTAAACTGTAAAAAAGTCTCTTACTGTTTCAAATCAACCCTGTGTAGTCTGGCCACTGTAGAAATACTTATTAAATCCCTTTCTGAAGCTTCATCCACTCGCAAAATTAGTTTTCCTTGTCGGTAGAATATCTCCACAACCAAACAGGAAACAAGGAGTAACTCCGCCCCTTCAGTTTTTGGTTTCCAGTCCATGTTCTGGCCCGTCTCCCGCCAGATGTTCTGCTAGAGCCCAGTAGGACAGCTGGACCCCAGGTTCTATAAATGTGTACTACATCAAATTAATGACATAGTTAACGTTCTCCAGATCCTGGTGGCCATGGAGCAGGTTCTATAAATGTGTACTACATCAAATGAGTGACGTAGTTAACGTTCTCCAGATCCTGGTGGCCATGGAGCAGGTTCTATAAATGTGTACTACATCAAATGAGTGACGTAGTTAACGTTCTCCAGATCCTGGTGGCCATGGAGCAGGTTCTATAAATGTGTACTACATCAAATGAGTGACGTAGTTAACGTTCTCCAGGTCCTGGTGGCCATGGAGCAGGTTCTATAAATGTGTACTACATCAAATGAGTGACGTAGTTAACGTTCTCCAGATCCTGGTGGCCATGGAGCAGGTGCAGGACCTGCTGCCCAAGATCGAGCGCAGCGCCTCGGAGCCGTCGCTCCACCGGGCTGTGCACGCTGAGGACCTCAACCCCGAGCTGTTCAACACCACCCGGTTCATGCCGCTCTGAGACATCCCCACCCTAACACCACCCCTTCCTCCACACGCAGAGGACCGGAGGAGCGAGCCCATCCCTGCAGCGTTGCACATGGTGATTATCCTGTCCACCCCCACCATCACATCCAGTCCAAACCGCCCCCCCGCCCTGACTTCTGACTCAGCCCGTGCGCTCTCTGAAAGAGGAGTGTCGTTTTGAACTTCTCTTATGAGCATTTTTGTTTGTTTTTTTGTCGCTCCAAACGAGTCACTGATGCACGCTGCTGCCGCCGGCGTCAAGGCCACTGACCGCCTGTCCGGTCACCGTACACACACGTGCCGCATGCCTCGCGTGGTCGGAGGAATCGCAGCGTGTTCCCGTCGGCCCGCCCCTCGACTCACACATTCCATAAGACGCACGGTCGCAATAATATGAGTACTGGTCCACTTTCTCTCCCCTTTTTTAAATTCTATCTTTTCCAGAGTCTTCTGGACGGGGACCACCTTGGAGCTTGGGTTTTTCTTTTTTGAGAAATATTCTTTCAAAATAATGTTTCCCTATTTGTATTTATTGTCCTGTCACATTGATGAGATGGCAGGTAAAGCCCTTAGTTAGATGCCTTCTAGGTAACACATTTTGTAGCTGCTAATGGCCAGTGATGACAAAACCAAACCAGGATGCCTTGGAACCGGACTGTCTGACTCCAGGACTAGAGTCCTAGAGTCTCTACACTGCTGACACACACACACACACACACACACACACACACACACACACACACACACACACACACACACACACACACACACACACACACAGATGTGCCCACGTACCCATGTGCATATGCACACACAGCCACATACACACGCATGCACACACTCACTCTCACATACACACTCACGTGCACCCACTCATTCACTGTATATAATATAAGGCACCAAGGTTACAGCCCAAGGTCAGTTTTCCACCATACTACATTTGTATCCATAAAATATTACCCTGAATAATTGCCCTAGGCCTCTGCTATTATTATTTAATAGTTTATGTTGCTGAGAAAGATATTCCTGTAATGGAAATGTATAACATCATCCGAACATGTCACCCCACCGTATGAAACTACCGTATGTTTCTTTGAGTGAGTAAATGATAAAGCCCATTCTGTGGTCTGCTTAGAATAGAGCATTAATCCCAGTGACACCAGCTATGGTATGGTGCTGTTTGCAAATGCAAACAGAAATTGCTTGTCGTACCCAAATAATTTTTGAGTGACTCCATGTAAACAAGGGCATCTGTAGGAGTTAATGATATGGTTTTTAAGGTTGATTGCCTCTCTTCTCTGGTAATGAGAGAAACACTATGTCCTGCAGTTTACTGTTTCTGAGCCAGGAAACATGCAAGATTAAACCATGGAGTAATAAGTTGATTCAAAATAAAAATAAAATACATGATCGTCTGAACAATTAAGCCGTTTTGCAGATGCTTTTATCCAAAACAACTTGCGGTGAATTAAAATGCAAGGCATGAAGTAGCCAGTTTTATGTTTTGTTTCTGCAAAGTTTTCTAAATTGTGCACCAAAACGACAGATTGCAGAACTGTTGTTTTTGGAGAAGGTTAAGTTTAGAGATTCAGTTAGAGATGTCTAATTTAGCTTGTGCTATTTTTGCAAAGCATGTGTTTAGTGACATGTTTCAAATTACTTGCAGATACGAGCTGCCTCCAGGGTCAAAGTGTGTTAGAGGAATTAAGAATTGTATTTTGTTGTGTATGAGAGAGAGAGAGAGAGAGAGAGAGAGAGAGAGAGAGAGAGAGAGAGAGAGAATTGGCAGTCTAGAGAAGCTAGGCGTTCTCACCTCCTGTTACCGTCCTCCTCCCTGGCCCCGCCCCCTGACGAGGTTGGAGAGGGGCGGTCCGACGGGGACGTAACCGTGGACGACACCCTCTGCAGCACCAGGACGTCCTGCCCCCGCTCCTTCAGGCACACCCTCCCCACGGCCTCCTGAGAGACAGACACAGAGAGACAGGGAGACAGAGAGACAGAGAGACATAGAGAGAGAGACACAGAGACAGAGGCAGAGAGAGAGACAGAGAGAGAGAGACACAGAGAGACAGAGAGAGAGAGACACAGAGAGAGAGAGAGAGAGAGAGAGAGAGAGAGAGAGAGAGAGAGAGAGAGAGAGAGAGAGAGAGAGAGAGAGAGAGAGACAGAGAGAGAGAGAGAGACACAGAGACAGAGAGAGAGAGAGAGACAGAGAGAGAGACACAGAGACAGAGAGAGAGAGACACAGAGACAGAGAGAGAGAGACACAGAGACAGAGAGAGAGAGAGAGAGAGACAGAGAGCGAGAGAGAGAGAGAGAGAGAGAGAGAGGTCAGTGTCTGGCTGGAAGCAGGGCTCTGGTCCGTCTTCACTGGATAAAGCGAGTCTCTTACCTCCGCTCTTCAGCAGGATGTCGAACAGGTCGTCCATCT
>OMKX01012139.1:3245-13898 GCA_900302425.1 Brosme brosme
ATATGTGTGTGTGTGTGTGTGTGTGTGTGTGTGTGTGTGTGTGTGTGTGTGTGTGTGTGTGATCATTCTCCAGACATCAGCAGAACGTGTGCTGTATGTTACATGCTACTTGCAGAGCAGCACGGAACACATTAATCCATCTTCATTCCATTAGATGAATGTCATTTTGTGAGTTTTTAATTAACTGACTCAACTTTGAACGTCCGCACTAATACAATATGACAACAATGAGAGCCACAGTCAGTGTGTAGGATGCTGCACCACCCTGGCACTGACCCCTAATCTAAAATAAAGCGTATCGTTTCTTGACACATACCGTTAATAAAATATATAAACATGTACAATCTCTTGAAGTTAAACGGCTTCTGCAAATGTGCTATTTTTGAAAAAAATCCACGTCCTTTTAATTAATAGATTGAATAAATCTCTGCTGTGGAATCTCTGGTTTCCATCTGACCATGCTAATGAATTGCGTACCATGCGGTCACGCACCAGGAGCAGGCTTTGTGGAAGATTTGTTCTACCAATTTCCTCTTTCGCCTGCCCACCAGTTCCCCACTCCCATCCAGCGGGTCACGCACTTGTAGCCACTGCTGGCCCTGGATACGGGAAACGCATTACATTATCACCATGTTTATTCATGAGCTCCCAGAACACACGCTCTGTTTTGGGGGGAAAGGGGTTCCAGGGGTGGTGGGGTAAGGGTGTGGTGAGGGCGGGGCGTTGACCACAACCTACATTGGAAGGAGCAAAGCTTAAGAAATAAGGGAATGTTGAAACCTAGGCTGCACCCCCGTGAATCAGGGCCTTTGTGGCAGGAAGGGCTGTGCAGACTGGACCGCTAATTAGATTCTGTCACAGCAACTCTCTTGGAGCCAGATAGGGCCCGCCATCATTTCACCCAATCCCATCGCTCATATCTGCCCCAGGAAGGATTCTGTCTGGTGCGCTGTTAATTTCCTGGGCTCGGTTCAGAGACATCCCATAATGTTCCTCTGTAAGTATTCTCCGTTCGTCTGCTGAACGTGGGGGAGGATCCTGTGAGACTCTAACGATACCGAGATGCTTTCGAGGGGGGGGGCATTGTCTGGTGCGTACAGAAGGGAGTCTCTCAGGTTCACTCTTTAGAGGGGCACGATCGTCGAGCAGTCAGGGTCTTCCACTGCCAACCCAACAGTTCAGGGTTCCTTAAGCAAGATGCCTTGCTAAAGGAACTGCTCAAATTCACCTTAAGTCGGTTTGGAGAGAATTCCTTCCTGCATACTAAATATGACAGAATGTGTTAAAATGTGCATGTCAGCGACTTTTGAGTTCCCGACATGGTTTCAGTTGGGGGGGCTGTGGTGTGTGTGCGTGTGTGCGTGTGTGCGTATGTGCGTGTGTGTGTGTGTGTGTGTGTGTGTGTGTGTGTGTATATGTGTGTCATCTATATACGTGCAAAAATATTGATTGTGGAGTTGTGCCCGCCAGCCATGCGCCCCGGGAGGTGGCGATAATGTGCCTGGCTGCAGGGCTCTGGATGTCAGCTGTCATGTTCCTCATCACTGTTTCAGCTCACGTCATTTGGCCGCGGTATCTGAGAGTCGCCAGCCGCGGCTGCAGTGGCGGCTGCCAGGTCCTCTGAGCCTGTCAGGGACCACCGCCGCGATGCTAATCAAATCCTGCAGCAGAGTTATAGCTGTCAGTAGGGCAGGCCCCTCCCCTCACTCAACCCCAATGTCATCATTCCCGCTGGAAAATGTAAACACTGACCGGAGCCCGACAAAGCGGAGGACAAACAGACACTGGGTCCTACGCGCCTAAGAGGGATGATGATCTTTGTGTCGTCACGGCAACGTGCGTAAGGGACGCGATCGATGATGGTCACGTTTAGCATCGTCCACAGCGAGCTACTTGATGCTAGCGCTCGTTGTGTGCGCGGTAAAGCGGGAGACCGATAAAGAAAGAAAGGTCTCGGAGGCGGGGGGCAGTCGGAGGCACCTATAAGTCTCCGGAGAGAGAACACAGCGAGCGGGGGAGTCGAACAATAAAGGGTGGCGGGGGTGGAGAGGGATCAGGAGCGCGGTCTGGTCTGACATCTTTATCAGTCCAAACACACGCGCGCGCCGGGAGCAGGGGCGGACCGGGGGTTAGGGTTCTTAGACGCGTTCAAAGGCAACCTTAAGCAACTCTACGGGGTCTCTTTTATCAGGTTCCACGCCTGGTGTGTGTGAAGTTTGAGTTTTTATTAGTGCGGAGCGTTCACTATGCCACTGAAGCACTGGCGCATTATCTTCAAACTGCAAAATGTGAAACTATTCCGCCTAACTTTTATTATATATATTAAGACAACCTTAAAGGAACTGTAGGTATGTTTTAGTTGCTAGAATTGTAGAAGAGTGTAATTAGTTAGAAATGCCCAAGCAGGGCATCTCTTCGCTAACTGGTTCGGGGAATCCATCTTGCCGGTCAATCAAAGGTGTGTGACGGCAACACTAAAGGGAGGGGCTTTATTTGCCTTCTGATATCTCTCTCTTTGCAGCTCTAAAATCTCATGTACAGCCGCTTTAATGGCACTTTGACATTGTTAACACATTTATATTTGTGATGTACAATACCTACTAGGTCCTATGGTAACGTTTAGTGTAGTATTCCACTTTGAGCTGGATGATCTACATTTCTGTAGACGGTACTACGACACGCAGAGATGTTGCAGGTTGCGGCAGTATTAAGGATGGGTTTCAATAGGAGAGTAGAGTTTTAAAACGCTGCAGAATCAACCAATATCAGAAATGTTGTCCACGAAAACTCAGGGGTTCTGTCTCAGAATCACCAAAAATGTATTAGCAGTATTCCTACCTACTGTAGAAAAATCTGTAATTTAGTAATTGATCCCTATTGCTCAAATATCGTCCTGCCATCAGCCTCCTACAACCAGAACGCACTTTGCTGTTGGTGAGGTGGCCGTTACTATCGCTCTGATTAGCATAGATGTTGAGCATGAACACTGCTCCCGTTCTCTTTGGGACGGTATCATGTGAATGAAATACATTTATCGATTTTGATAAATACAGTAGTTTATAGTACTCCATTAAAAAAATAGAAGGAAAGAGGTGGTGAAAGTCATTTTGTGAAACACAAGAAAATTGCACACTGGAGCAGATTGCAAGAACCCTGAAACAAATGCGAGTAACAAATTGCAAATAACGACAAAGTACAATATTACACATCTCGGAAAAATAAAACCCTTGAATGTACCGATCCTGTAATGAACTCAAAGTGTTTCATGCATAACATTACAATACACTTATTAAGACACTTGTGTCCAAAGCGACTTACAATAAGTGCATTCAACAGTGAAGATCGAACAAAAAGTACATACAATTCATCATATAGGCGTACTGTTTTAAGTGCTACTTCTTAGAAACAAGAGATATTTGGATTTACATTTATTCCATGGCCCATGACGCAGTCTGAACAGATGAGTCTTCAGTCTGCGGCAGAAGATGTGTAGGCTTTCAGATGTCCTGAAGTCAGCGGGGAGCTCGCCAGGACATGAGAGTCCTGGCTCATGAGAGACTTTGAAAAGATACCCTGTAGAGTGACTTAAAGGAATAATATAGCGCGGCCCTATTTTTTCATCAGGTTCCTTTCCATCATGTTGTGTGTAGTTGTGTTTGATAAAGGTGCAACGTGTACGATTTGGCAGAATTCGTCCTCCGCGCAAATAGGAGGCAGCAGATTCCCAGGAGGTTGTGGTGTGGTGTCCACCCATTCTGTATTTTAACTGGTTTAAACCACTTATCAACACGGAGCTAACTAACCAAACATATTAACAGTCAGTAACGTTAAAAAGTAACTACCATTAAAAGCTATCGCATCATATCCATCGTTAGCATCGTTAGCACAACTGTTTTCTTACCAGTCCCGAAGAAACGTGGCGAGTACAGCAACAAACTTACTACATAAAACAATAATGAAACATAAGGCCCTTTCCCACTGGACAAATAACCGACCATCACCCACCAACAGTTCACCTTTATCGGCTCCGGCTCCGATCTGCAATGATCAGAACATGACGCCCGTACGGACGCACATTTTCGCTCCTTCTCCGGCGCGATTCTAGAACGCGTGTTGATGTTCTGGACGTCGCCGCGTAAATAGACAAGATCAACAAATGAATCCGCAAATAAACTGAATAAGTACCAGATATTTAACATTTTCACTGGCCTTCGTGCTGCTTTCTGCTGTTTACTGACCCTGTTTTCTGGGGCTTTTTTCGACATTGAATGTGTCACTCCAGAACAAAAACAGAGAGCTCACTCGCCTACTGGGGATGGGAAAGGAGTCAACCGCCTTTTACAAAAACCCCATTCCTGGCTAATTGTGTTGAAAAGAGGCTAATAGACACATAGACACATTGTCTGGCCTTAGCCAGTGCTTTTATTCCGACTCCCCATCACACTCTGCCTGTCTCGTAACCAGAAACGACAACCTCTGCTCTACGGCAACCCTAAAGGGACACACCTGACCACCAGGGCTTTGGAACATAAGTAACATACATCTGTCACACCATTCTGAACTTTATGGCAACACACACGCACTTCCAGGAGCCTGAGACTGGGACCTTGTGTTAGCTTGCTGGCTGGCCTGGTGCCTCTCCGGAACATTCCTGTAAGTCCTCCCGGCTCAAAGCCTCCAGCTCTTGTTCCTTGGAAAAGCTCCAACAAAGTACCTGCAGGCTGTGATGCTTTACTGAGTCTTCGTTTGATCCCAGGGCTCCGGCGTCTTTCAACATCACTCTTCAATTATACTCATATTTGAAGGACGTTTTTTAATTTTTTTATCCTACTGTGACAACATGGTTGTCTGTCGTGATTGATTCCAAAAGTTGTATTATTTGATGGACAAAAATAGATTTGCTTTGTTTGTTGTTTGTTGTTGTCCTTAAATAGATACTTTGTAATCTTTTCACACAGTAAACTATGGCCTAACTTTAGTAATCATAATTTGAGTAATATCAATTTAGTTGAGTTAAAATATGCTGAGACAATAGACTCTCTATCCCCTCAGCAGACAAGACAAAGAAAGTCTAATTCCACTCGATTTCTTCTTCTTTTCCTTATAGAATATCCTAACTGGGAGAGAATAAATGCACCTTCCAACATCTACCAGATAGAGAGGTCTCTGCAGGCAGGATTTTATGCAAACATATCATTTGTGCTTCCTTCCACCAGAGAGCAAATAAGCAGCTTTTTATTTTCCATTGTGGACACAGTCATGGTGTCCATTTGGTGGCCATCTAAATGAAATACAAAATAGAAAATGGAATCAATAATTAAGCTATGCGCTTCATTCACCCAGCTGTGACACCAATGTGGAAAGAGTTGATAGAACATGATATTATGCACTCTCACACAGACACACACGCGCACGCACATATGAACACACGCACGACGCACACACACACACACACACACACACAGTGTTATCAAAGCTGCGTCACGCTAGCACTGATGCACACCATGGAAGCTTACTCTGTTTAACACATACACACACACACACACACACACACACACACACACACACACACACACACACACACACACACACACACACACACACCCACACACACACACACACACACACACACACACACACACGTCGTGGCATTGGTCCACGAGGCATGAAAGGAGATGTGAGAGCCCTCTGAGAATGTCACATGTGACTTGGTGTGTCACCATCATCATCAACATCATCATCATTCTTAGCCTTGTTTTGCTTAAGAAGTGTGCCGCATGGCAGCTGACAGGAAGACTTGGATTGCATAACAACAAACTCCATGTATCTGACACAACACACTCTTCTATAGTCTTCTACATGGAGGAAGCGTTCTGATCCACTGTGTGATTACTGCTTGTTACTGATTATTGTCTTTTACTGCAGATAAGCTAAATGAGCATGCAGCACTATGCAAACATCAGCAATGTACCTGACGGTCAGTATCACACACATTGCATAGAAAATACAAAAAGCAAAAGGCTGTCGTTATACACATTATCTTGAGACCGTTGAGTAGGTACTTGATTAAAATCTTTAAGGTACATTAAGACTTAGAAGTTATTGTAGAAAATAATAAATTAGAAGGCCACTTTTGAAGGAAGAGTCAATATCCAGATGAACTCAAAACTTTAGATGTCGTTCAACAAAAGGCATAAAATCTTAACAACTATTTAAATCTTTTTCCTTGAGGGCTACTTTGTCTTAACTCAAATGCCCCATTACACTTTCAACTGACTGTGAGATCAACACCGAACAAACATTGACCATAATATAAGCCTTTAAATGTGTGTGCAAAAAAGCTGCATTTTAGCATCTAGCATTCAGTATGCTACTCTAAAGCCATTTAACCTCTTGTTAAAAGCCGCAGAATAGGCACAATTGTTCCTTTAAAAGTAAGAAGAAAGAACAGCATGTAAAAATGTGACATCTCTCGTCTAACAGTTTCACTGAACTTCAGTTCAGATTCCCTAACAGCATAACCCTGTTCTGCCTTATTCAATGGCTGTAGTCCGATACCCAATCCACATCTCTACAATAATAAAGTCATGGAATGACGGGAATTTACTTTTGGTCACAGAATGTAAAATTACTGGCAATCTCGGGGAGTTGTTTACTGTTATTGACATGTTATCTGTCTTACCCAAAATACTCATGATACCATTGTTGTGTCTGGACAAAAATGTCAAAATGAGATTAAAATTAATTAGTGGATATTGATGCATTAAGTCATAATGGGTATATAAGGAAATCAATGGAAATATGTCGCAAACGTATCTCCTTCCTTGGGAATCCGAATAGGTCCTTCATGCTACGACTTGGCTGGCTGTACATTACGAAGAGCTCCCAGACTTACACGCAGCCCTAGACATCATTTCAAACCCGTTCCTTTCTGGAACCGGTTCCGAGTCGGGTCCGGAAGGGGGAGAAGGAAGTGGGAGGAAGAAGGGGGAGGGGGGTCAGTTATATGTGGTCTCAACGTGCACTGAGGACAGGCTCTTGCCCATGCTGTGGAAGAGTGGAGTCACAAACATGTCCGTCAGACTCCTCCACACCACCCGGGCAGAAGGCAGCACCATCAGGAAGCTCTGGATCAGCGGCATGACCACCCTGGAAAGACAAAGGTCAAAGGTCAACACGGAGGATAGCGAAACACAAGCGCACTGTGTCGATGATCAATGATCTCATCTTAACTTGGCGTGCAGTTAACATGTTTGTTTCGTGATGAATGACTGAACTCTTAAGTCGACCTCCACCAGGTGAAGCAAGAGTGACCTCCTTGTACTGCCTCGGTGGATGGAGGGTTGGAGAATGTTGCATGATTGGGGATTGGAGACAAGGCAGCTTGGCCGCTGATGCTGCTAGGGTTCGGCTATATTATATTATTATATTTATATTATTTATATTATATTATGTACATGTACAGTTGTGTATTGCAGGTAATGCAAGGATATATGTACCACCTATTTTTAAGGCCTTTAAGGGCGCTCTAAACACGTGCGAATGGACAGCAGCTTTCTTTCTTTATTTGAATATTTCAAATGTAGGTACAGAACAGAGCAGGAGGGAACTAATGGGGTTGTTGTTCTGACTTCTATTCTCATAATTCTTTAATTTATGGGTGAAACAGTTGAGCGAATAATCTATTGCTTCTGCTAGAAAATTGGCTTCAGTGACATGTTCTGTTGAAACCACGCATGGAGGAATGTAAACCAAAGCATGTGATGTTGGCACTGGCCCAACCTAGGCAGGCTTGATTAGAACCAAACCAAAAGATTTGAGTCCCAATGATTTTGGGGCCATATTTACCGGCTCCATGTTTAACCGAAAATATTTTAAAGTTACAGAAGGAATGACATTTTTGCAACACTCCCGCCTCCATTTCCAGCCACGTTTGTGTTTGAGTTGCCTGGGTTTTACAGTTTACAACTGGAGTAGGTCAAGTATGTTACTTAAGACTGAAGTGGGACATTCTTCAAATGCAGAAATCCAGTGCAAGCGCTTTGTTACTTTCATCACTGAAGGCCAATCTTCTTTTTTTTTTATCACATATTCAAGAGCTTCACAAAGTGATATATACATGACGAAATAAGAGCTATTTTGAGTTACAAAATGTGGCCTTTACACCGCCTGTGTTGTTTGGAGCATGGCTCTCTTCCACTAACCGGCACTCCTCACGCAAAGTTAAAAGGTCAGCCATTTTTCTATGACCCCACCTTATCCACTCCTCTATGGATTGGATTGACCACCTGGTGATCAATCCTGAAGCAGAGCGAGGGAGAGAGAGAGAGAGAGAGAGAGAGAGAGAGAGAGAGAGAGAGAGAGAGAGATGGATAGGTAAACACGCCTCAGAAGGACTAAAGGTTATGTGAAGGTAACCCTGCAGTTCTTAAGTCTATCCAAAGAATGTCACATGTCTTAGAGAAGCTCTTTGCTTCTGAAGGACCAGAATGCGTCCACACTCATCTGGTTTGGTTAAGGTTATGGAGGCCTTTTTTACACTGCAGGTGAGACATGTTTCAGTCAAACTTTCATTAGAGTGCTTGTGTAAAGTTTAAATGTCACGTTCTTTCCTGAAGGTAATACAAATGAATAAAATGAGCAGTGAATGGGAGTCATGTGCATTGCCTTCCTTTAAATCGGTGGGCACCTGCATAGCATAACTCTACGTGGCAATGTCATGCCATTCGGCCATGACATCATAATCCAAATAGGAGCAATTGCAACACTTTTCAGGGGTTGCAGGAGTGAGGTAACCTGTATCTAAAAGGACAAGAACAAATACGAAGCAATGAAGCGTAGTGGAACACTTGGCATCGAGCCAAGAGCTGTAACAACAACCATACTGTGTAGAGCAGCTGGCACACGTAACGCAGGCTCAAAGCTTAATTTTTAGGCGTACCATATGTGAATACAGCTGATGACCCCGAAGACAAGTCCCAGCAGGAAGGCCATGGGGACAGCCAGCAGGGTGCTCAGTACGCGGTAGAAGACATATTTGGCGAGCTCGAACACAGCATGGCTTCCTATCCAGACCCGGTCGAAGCTCTGCGTCGAGCGCGGCTCTGCGATCACGTCGTCAAAGCCAACCTGTCGAGTGATAAAACTGCTTGTCAGTAACTGACATATAGGGCTTGAACCGAGCAAACAATAACACATTGAGGGGCTTTAACCGACAAAACAATTACACATTGAGGGGGGCTTGACAATGAACACAGCTTACATGAACAATAACACAAGTTCGGGAGCCTGATATGATGAATTGGAGCGGCGCACATGAAAACGGGGAAACGCGTCTGGCTACACATTGCTGGAATACAATACGGGTAATCTCTGTGATCAACGGAGCATTGTTTCATAAACCTATTTCAACAAGTGTTAATATGTCTTGTTTAAACAGCATCTCATTTACACTGGCACGTTGAGTTTCACTTTACCTTCAAGTGCGCGTTAATGTCATTTGGATCTCGGTCTGGCTCTTCCACGTAGATCTTCCCTTTCTTGGAGAGCATTGGCTCTATCGACCTGTTGAACTCATCTTCGTCCATAATTACACTCGAGTCCGATCTCTCCTTTTCGACACCCATTTCGTTAAGCGGGAGATTGCTGAGCGAACTCGCGTTGACAGGCGCGCGCTGATTCTCTTCACTGTAGCCTGTATGCTACAGACGCGCTTTAGTGCGCAGCGGTGAGAGACCCGTCCCACGCCCCGTGCTGCTGAGCGCGGAACAGCAGCACTTACAAACACTTTGTTGACCGAGAGACGGTCGATTGAGAAGATATCATAAAGGCGCATGTGGTATGTTGTTAAGATGAAGACATCATGTGTCATCCAATGCATATAGTGTTTCAGTGCAATCATCTTTTATACTGTTTATTATTATACCAAATATCGAGACGATGCACGGGAAATAGGAACTAGATAAACATCCTGAGTGATGTGATGCAAACAACAGGTGTGCAGCCCAATGTTCAACTCGAATAATGCTCTTCTGGAACCCACGAGCGATTCTACCCCCAACTCTATCCAGCTGGAACACAACAAGGAGCCACAGCACTCTCCATATTTGGTAGGAA
This sequence comes from Brosme brosme, assembly GCA_900302425.1. Classification (NCBI taxonomy): domain Eukaryota; kingdom Metazoa; phylum Chordata; class Actinopteri; order Gadiformes; family Lotidae; genus Brosme; species Brosme brosme. The sequence continues at coordinate 13,362 of OMKX01012139.1, forward strand.
ATGCTGCATGCACAACAAGCGCAGTCATATTTCCACTTGCACCCAACAAAGCCCTCTGAAACAGACCACATTTGTGCTGTCGGTGGGAATTTGTGGCTGGCATTTGCCCTGACCCCCTAGCCGTCTCACTCTCCCAACGTTAACATTGTTACAATCACTGGAGCTCCTCAGATGTCCAATCAACGGAAGCACAACAGGAAAACCCTTTTCCAAGCCGCCACCAGCACCATTGTCTTGTATAGAATGAGCTCACTGTCACTGAGACCTGTAGGCTACCCCGACCCCTAAGGCCACATACATGCACTTTGTGCTGCGAAACACAGGAAATCTAAATTTCTGTGGATAATGTTATTAAAGGGAGTGACGGGCAACTCTGTCTGTCTGTGTGAGGTTGATTTGTGAATACGTTTACTGAGGACCTTACAGTATAGCATGTGTCAACAACTTTACTGCAATATGAATTGCAATGAAGAAGGATCTCTGAATGTTAAATGTGAATCTCCAAATGGTAAATGTGAATATTTTTATAAAATAAAA
>OMKX01012219.1:3080-13947 GCA_900302425.1 Brosme brosme
TTTTAGCATAAACACCCACACTCAGCTTTCACTTTCCCTTAACAAAGGCCGCTCTTTGCATCCTCAAAAAGGACACATCTAAAATAGGAATGGTTGAATGGTCCAGAGTGGGTGGGGGCAACGGGGTTATCTAGACAGCTGTGGCTGCCAGACCTCCCCAACTCAACAAGGGACGGCTGATAACCAACTATTGGCCAGATTGACATTGGTCATGCTCGCATGCCAACACAAATAGAGGGGTGTTTGTTATTTCCATTGACAACAACACAGCCACACCACAAAACACCACACACACACAACTGTGTGTGTGTGTGTGCAACTATAAAAAGGGAATTTCACTGAGCTTATTGATACGACAATTTTGCCTATCTGTACCAAACAAGCAATATTGTGAAATTGTGTCCTTTTTTTATTTTCTAGACAGAACTCAATGACACACACAAACGGCACAGATTTGTTTAGATCCACAACTAATCAAGTGGACCAAGTTCAAAGAGGCGGAATTCCTAGGCCTGCTGTGAAGGGGGGTCGGGGGATACTGGACAATATACACTCGCCCACTGAGACGCACCATAATCCGAAAATACGAAACCCAGCCAGTGCAACACCAAGGCAGCTTTGGCCTGTAGTAACTCCACGTTTTAGGGTGGTGAGGTTAACTTGAGGCACCGGCCCTTTTACAATTTGGCTCACACCACCCATGTGGAAAAATACTCCCTGGGAACTCACGGTTGATTAGACCTTCATAAGTATGTGTTGCAGACAGGGGGGACCAAGCGCAGCTGGGGCAGGCGTGGAAACATTACACTGCATAGTAGCGTTCAACACTGACAGGACTGTGCTGAGACAAGCAGCATGCCACGATCAAAGCGAAAGTAAAAGCAGGCAGGCTAGGTTCCTTGCACTGGGTTAAAACAATGATGGGTTAACCAGTTCTCTTGAATTGCAGGTGCCCTGACCCTGAATAAGGGCATGTCCACAGCAATTCTGTTACCGGGGAGGCATGAGGAAGTATGGGATGTGTATGATGGTCATGGTACAACACAAATATACACGTGACATAAACACATTTACACGAGACCTTCAGCCGTCAGTGGGGCTTATAGATCTCATGGACTTAGGTGCTAGTAGGTTATTTTTTTTTATCACTGCTGAGAACCCCTTGCTGTAGTCAGGAGGACCTTATGCACAATATGCTCAATCTGCTGACAAAGCAGAAGCAGGTCTTTCAGGGGGAAAACAAAAGCGAGCGAGAGTGAGGAGTCAAGACGTGGCCTTCGAAAACACTCCAGCTATGCCGGGGGAAGGAACGCAGGGGATGAGACGAGAGCAGAACTGAATTGGCTCGGCTGAATGCAGACTCTCTTGGTAATTTTTAACAGGTGACTCTTCACAGAATGAGTATGAGACCATTCACTGTTGGTCTCAGCAGTATTAGAAATCGTCCATCATTTTTTTTAAGGGACAACCATATTGATACATACCATGATATCATACTATTCAGGTCCAGGGTGTTTATAGTGTTTCCTGGTAATGAAATCGAGCCTTGCTCTCAGGGTCAGTGCGTGACACAAGAAGCCCTCCACTAGTGTGAGGCATGGCTGACAGATATGCTATTGGCAGTAAAGCTACAGGGAAGAACCATCCCCAGAAAAAACATGTTTGAAATGCAATGCACCGATTGCAGGCATACCATTACAAGTGACCATTGCATTTGCTGCACTGCGATTGAAGGAGTATTCTAAAGGGTTGAACTATAATTTGAATATGCTTTAGTATCAGCCCACAAAAGCCATCCCGCCAAAAGAACAAAGGGATACTCAGCAAAGTTAATGAAATAATTGTTTGTGGCATGCCAAATTCTCCGGTAGACAACGTCTTGTTTGCTGAACTAACGGAAAATGTAATAGGCATGAAGGGAAGAATTAAGCCTGCACTCTTACCAGACTAGCTCACACGTACAATAATCCTGTTGTGAATCACCCCTTTGTCCGAGCCACCTCAATAACAGTGACGAGAGCTTTGGCAGGGGTTGCTTTGGCAATGCCGTAGTTGGATTTAAACTACAGAGCAAGAAACTCGTCTCAGTTAATTTGATCTGAACATGAAATCCCCACAAAAGAGCAGTCCAACACATTAAGTTGAAGAGAAGTATGGGCCATGACCTAAAATAACTGTGTGCCAATATTAAGATTATAAAAACGTTATAAAATCCATAATATTTGAATTCAATTTATCTTTTTTGATTACACACGGACAGTTGCAGTGTAATAACTGGTGCTTGTGGTCTTGGAGCAGATGCTACACAGTAGTGTGTTATGGTACAACAGGTATAGTTGAGTACAATAATATTTGGAATGCCCAAGATAACCACAGGGCCATAACTAACGTTAAGGACTAAGTTCACAGTAGGAACCTCGAATCTTCAACCATTCGAATCTTCGATAGAAAGACATGGAGTCGCATAGTCTTAAATAGTCTGATCGCCGTGTTGGGAGAATTGTGCGTGTGTAAAAGCGGGACAAACCATTGGGAGGATGGGGGTGCTAAATGAGGGATAGCACAGTAGTGCTTTGCATCTAGATGGAAGAGCTGATAAGCTGTACAATGTTATTTTTGTGGAGGCGGTTGGACTCAGTCTTTTGTGTGCAATTTGCGGTTATGTTTTGCTTTCAATAAATGTCCTTCTTGTATATTCGATAATGACTGTGTGTAATGGCAGTGGCACTATCCAATCATTTTATTTTCTAAGTAGAGTGCATTCTAGAGCGTTAGTCTAGAAGGATACACAATATCAGAAAAAAAAGTAAACAGTTTTGGAGGATTCAAAACTATTAAAGGAGATCCAAAAAGGGTAAATTCAATCTGTGCAGGTGTCATATCATACCACTAGCGCTTGTGAAAATCAAGTGCATTTTCGCTGTTCTGCTAAATTTAATGGTTCCTTAATTTTTCTATACACTGAAACGGATCATTCACATGTATGTGAATGATGGTGGTGGTTTAAACACTTTGTTTTATTTTCAAGCTTTTTAACCAAGCAAAAGTCACAGCAAATTTGGCCTCATTGAGCCGCATACATAGAACAATATATCGTTTATAATTCGACGATCAGTCGACGATGACTCTGGCCTGATGAATCAGATTAGACTGCGCCAAAACTTAGTTGAGGACAGCCCTAGTAAACAGTTAATTTCAATTTCCTATGATGATTATGCTATTAAAGATAATAATGTCTTTAAAATTAAAGACATTTTTAGAATCTGAATTATGTTTGGCTTGTTGGCTCATTAATCAAAATGTATTGATATAGTCTGTGTGGGCACAATTGAGGCCTCCTCCAAGTGCTGCCATTACTAAGCCTAAGGAATCGATGTGCTACCCTCTAACTTAGCACAGCCTTAAAAGGTAGGGTAGGCACTTCATTTTAGAAGCAGTTTGTCGAATTTGTTGAAATTCTCTTTACATCCCAACAGCAATCAGTAAATTAAATGCTCTGACGATTTGTTTTATCTGTGGCTGTTGCAGGCCTGTGATAAGCCCATCCAATAATTTTACTCGGCCTGAATTAAATGATTGGATGGCTTACCTGTCTGTCTACCAACCTACCTACCCGGCTACCTGCGGCAACTTTGCCCGTGCAGTCATTAAGCATTACTGGAGTCTTCCACAACGCTAGGCAGACCAATTGCTAAAGCTAGCGAGCTAGTCACGTGCTTTGTGGGAGTGGCTTTGAAAGGGAGGCCTGACGGGAGGGGCGGAATTTTTTCGGTTGGATGCTTTCAAAATCTAGCTTACTCTGGCTGGGGTCTCCAAATGCCTAGCCTACCTTTGAAATCCAATTTTACTTGGAAGTGCTTCCTGTCACACAGGCAAGAATGTTTTATAACTCTTTACACTCTATGACCAAATGAAGGTAAAGTAGCATACCCCGACTTAACACCCAGCTCCAAGGTCTCTTGACCTTTGTAATTTTAGCAGTGTAAATCTCTAGTCAAACAAAAGACACTATGCAGAGTAGTGCTAAAATTCTGTGATTTTATAACAGATAATCAGCACACATACACTCAGCAGAAAACACAATCCAAATGCACACCAGCGTGTATTTGATTGTCGGCTTGTCGTTTGAGTACACGGTGCGTCAGGGGCAGCCCCTGAGTAGTTTGAAAATCAAACAATAATATGGAGACAACACTGTGTGCATTGCTGAAATGTTACTGATGAAATATAAAATATAAAACCATTTTCACAACAATGATGGAAGAGTAAAACCGCACAACCGAGAACTATTATCTAAATCAGAAAAGTGGCAAAGTGGTGGAAATGGGTTTGCAGACCATGAATTATTTGGTATCAAACGTGCCTCAAATTAGATAGGAATGTAAAATGTAAGAGAACCACCCAGTGACCTGACTCCTAGCTTCATCACCCCCACCCATTAAGCTCTACCTATTGTGAACTGTTCATTATAACCCCATTCATTCATTTATATTATTTATAATCAATAAATAAATGTATTTGTAATGAATAAAAAGTTGTGATATCAAAAAATGGCATTTGTTGTTCATCTTAAGAAAATTATTACACAATGCATGTCTAACCACCATCAAACAACCCAAACAACTAGCAATATATCCATACAAACGCTTGAATCACTTCTAAAAAGGAGATGTTACTAGGGGCTAGCTTAATGCAAAGCAAAACGGTGGCATGCATGCAAGGTGACACGCTTCCTTTTACTTGGACAGAATTAGTGGTAGTAACAACATAAAAAAGGCAAACCTATTGCTTCACAGAGGAATAGCGAAAACGCATAGTAGCTTAAGTAAAATTATGACACAATGCAATAGAGGACACACCCGCAAACATTATTTTTGGCCCACTTGCATCAAAGGGACAATGACAACAATCAAACAATGAGGAGCTAAGGGCCAGACTTAAACTCATTCAAACAACTCTAAATCCAGACAACGTTCTCTTCACTCAGTTATTTCTCCCCACAAACTGGCACTTTGAAATGTACCTACATGTAATAAATACTACCATCCCTGTTGGGTCCAATCAATAAAGTCAAAATAGTTCAGCAATGTCTCTCACTGCTCGCTGCAACAGATGTTGAGATAAAAACACAACAGGCTTTGGTTTAACTAGATTTTCCAAGTGGGATTTACTGTAACAAACACAATTTAACAAACAAACTGCTCAAAAGCTTATATCCTTGTAATTCCTTAGGTAAGACACGCAGCCAACCATTCCTTCACAATGGTGAATACAATCTAAAGGTTGAGTCTTGAATCAAACTTGAGTCTCACATTCAGTGAGGAATGATATGCAGTATGCTCACATCCATAAAAAAAAGGACTACCGGTAAATTGATTCCAGTGTGCTGTACAACAGGTGTATAGAATTCAAATTAAAATATGGATTTTCTGGAGAACAAAAAAACAATGCACTTTGAAAAAACCAGTAGTTATTATGTAAACAAGACATGTTAACACGTTTCAGGAAGTATATAAAAAGGTGCATACCTTCATCTCTCAACGAGTCCTCCTGGTGACCAGTGCAACAATTCTGTGGATAAAAAGTTAGGATAGACTGTTCAGTATAGAGAAAGTGTAGACTATCCTGTAAACCTAATCTACAGGGTCGATATGAGCATGGCAATCTTGAGTCGTCTTTGATATTTTCGACAATCGGAGCAAAGTTTTGTGTATTGTAAAATAATATATATATTGACCCGAGTTTAGTCTTCAGACAAGGTACTCATTCAAGACACATTGCCACACCATTGCACATAAAATCAAAACACATCCTAGTGATTCGTTTAGACTTTAAAGTCGTTTATTGAATGTCCCGTGTCAAAGTGCAGGCGTGCAGTAACGAAGGGTAAGCAAGCAAAAAGTACAATTAATTATTGAGCTTTAATGCTTATTTGGTCTACATAAAAGCACCGAGTATCAGACGATGCCATACTGTCGGGGAGAAATTAACATCGGGACACGTCGGCAGGTAAGTAGTTGGGTGCTTCATTCTTAGAGAGGAGCCTACGGTAGCGTAGTGCGTGTGCCTTATGTCTGCACTGCACATACTATACACTGCACAGACTAGGGATGACGCCATTTCTGTAGCTGACAGCCGACTACACGAAGAGCACTTTGGCAGATCATAGAACGGGGAAACGCGTGCGTTAGTACTAATCGAAATGCACCTGCCCACGCCGGGACCATCTCTCTCTCGAAGTCTGTTTGCGGAGAAAAACTGCTCGTCAGTGTGTTCATATTCCGTGAGTGGCTCTCTTGTCTCGGTGCGCTGCTCTCTGCGGAGAGTATACTCGACCACAAAATAGAGCAATAACAATTGGTACGCCAGACAGCGACTATCCCCCCCCCACACACACACGTTTTAATATACCGCGAACGAAGTTTATTTAAGTACTATGGTGCCTCCATTACAAGTCACTTTTCTTTACACCGGGATCTCTGTATCCATTGGTCAATAAATGTGCTGACCATTCATCGAGTAAGGTTGATTAGCGTTGCTTCTGACAAAGAAACAAATCCGCGAAACGGTACGCAACAAGGTCATGGTTAGGACCTGTACGAATAGTTGCCAAATATCGAAACGTCCTTGTGTACTATTAGAATGCTTGTCTCACCCCACATGTACGGATATCCATCAAAACAAACGATCGCAAAGGATACAATGTCACCCGCCCTTAACTATTTCATAGACCAGCCTCAGAGTGCCTAACCGACATGAAGCCCTCGTCTAGAATGGTCGTCTTGCATGTTCAAACGACATCCGTTTACTAATCCACTACGGTAATAAAAAAATAGATATACAAACCCATACACACTGACTAAAGTCTACAGTGAATATACCATTGTCAATACGCTTGTTTCGTGGATCGTTAGGAACGAGTTGCGAAAATATGCGAAATATTACGCAGATCTATTTTGTTGGACGGCAATAACACTAAAATACTAACGTTAACCATCGTCGAATACTGCTGATCGGACCAGATCAATGACAAAATACAGCCAGTAGGTCTTGACCAAACGGGACAAATAGTGTGGAGCTAATGTGAACGGAACATTGCCATTGGCACAAAAGAACCCATTGCTTGCGGATTGACTCGATCAACTACACCCGATGTAACCAGGGGATCCATCAGACCCTGCAGCGGACTCAACTACACGATCCGTCGACGATGTTATTTACAGGTTATTAAAGACAACAGTGACAGCGCTCGACGACGGCTCTATGTGAATTCCTCCGCTCCACAACATCACACTCCGGTGGCTGTCCTAGCAGACCCCAAACTATTCAATCCCGGAGTAACGATGGCTAACCTTTCACCACCAACACCACCACTGTGCTCCCAGCCAGCTCCGCTCGGTGGGTTAACGTTATACAACAAGTTTGTTAAACCTCGAGTTTTTCCTGTTCTGCATTTTTTCGTTTTTTTTTTAATGCGTCTTAAGTCATTCATCCTTGCCAAAGGGTGGTACATTTACTCGAACAAAACACAGCCATAGTTAACGATAAGTTAGCTTACGTGAAAACAGTAGTGGTAGCAGCTAGCTAAATTGTCACAATAACGCTTGGCAGTGCAGGATAAAAAACGACCTTACCTTCGCAGCCAAGTTGAAAAATTCTCCTATGTTTCGATGAAAATGTATTAGTAATCCATAGAATCATTTATGTACGTAATCCGGGGGATTATACGTGTCGTCCGTTAGCCCTAGTTGATGTAGGATGCGGATAGGAAAAAGTGGTGGCAGAATGCTGTGTCTCTTGTCGACTAGCCGAGCAGTTCTTTCGCTGATCCTTCTCTCCACCTCCCGACATGACTGATGGATAATAAGCACCGCCTCCACCTCCAGCCTGGTCGCCTATTGGCTAACACGCCGTTGCGACCACCTTAACTTCACATCTATTGGTTGACCCAATAGAAAAACACATGCTGCTGCGCTGTAAACTGCAAGACGTCATATATTTCATTGGTATTGGCGTAGAAAAAAAATGACTACAACTACCATAGTTTTGTTTAACGCGTTAGTTCGATATATATTAAAGGGTCGCCCGACACAGCAAATATGTTTATTGGCGTTGTGGCTGAAGGTTAACTACTTTGACGGGGTACGCCGTCTTGTAAAACACCGTATATGACGCATCCTTGTTGAAGTCCCCACACTTTTCTGCGCATGCTCTGTGGAGATGCCCAGTTAGCCCGTCAACATTAGCCACTGAACGGATGTACCGTACACACATATTAGTTGTATCGCTTGTTGAACATTAGAGCTCTTTTTCTTTGAATTCCACTGATATGAACGCGTGTATGTGTTTGTGACATAGCGTGGCCTGTTTATGAAAGTTGAATGGGAATTATTAGTTGCTTGAAGCAGTCTTGCCTCTTTTTGTGTTGATGCTAACTAGCAGATTGGCTAACACTTAAGGGGGAACCACCAGACTGAAGGGAAGCTGTCAAGTCTCTAAGGTGGGTGGAGCTGACTGAAATGTTGACCGTTAAAAATGATACACCTCTTGATTTACAAGATTTTATGTCAAGACAAATACAATGGTCTTCTTAAAGCTAACAACAATATGATTGTGTATCTACATGTACATTGTATCCCAATAGTAGTATAAAGCAAGTAAAGATACTTTGTCAATGTCAACCTACATTATATATGTTTATATCGTCAGTAAAGCCTCACTGTTTAAGTGTTATGTAAATAAGGCATTCGTCCTTGGATGGTGATATTAATGTTAAAAAATATAGTGTGCTTTTCTTAACCATTTCAATATAACACTATGCTGATATTGATTTTATTTCCATTTTATTAGCCATGCTGTTGATATTTGGTCAATAAATAGATTGTATTTAATATTTGTTGCACCAACTCCTAACTTATGATTAAAGGCAAATATGAAAACACAGTACGTTCCATGACACCTTTACAGAAAATAACATCCAAATTGTAGTGTCTGATTAAATACCCTTTCTTTAATAGGCTAATGATGGACATAAGTATTTTACATAGTTGTTTTCGGGGAAATGTAATAGTCATATTAACAACTTATAAAGAAATCTGTAACTTGCCTAAATGTCAATTAAAAAGCTATACAAACATTACATGTTAGAAATTGCTCACTATATATATATATAACATAATCTTCCAGTTTTCGAGTTACAGCTGTCATAAACATTATGGTTACTTTGGCTTTTCCTCCAATAGATTTGTTAACACATAAAGAAATGGATAGCAAAACCACATCGTCTTCTGAAAGAATACTTCTGGAGCCATACAAATATTTGCTACAACTGCCAGGTATGTTTGTGGTGTGTTTCGTTTATTTGAATCCAGTAAGAACATTCAGCATTCATTGTCGGTCAGCACAGACAAGAATTAAGCGAACCGAACAAAATTGCCATCTAATACTTTCACTCTCTTCGCAGGAAAACAGGTTCGGACAAAACTGTCCCAAGCCTTCAACCACTGGCTCAATGTTCCAGATGACAAACTCCAGGTAATGCAGCAACTATTTTCCTGACCACCCCACTATATGTTGTTCTTGACAGGCTGAGGGAGGTTGAGACGATGCTCTGGGGCTGTGTACATTTCTTCTACAGCTAACCACACACTTGAATAACTGAAAACAGGGCAGTAGTATAGCAGTGTTCAGAGCCAGATCTGTGACCTTTTCTGTGGGCCAGCCAGCTAAATCTTAACTGTGACAACCATTGGGATCAACAACTGAGCCAGTTTTCAAGTTGCTTGAACGCCTGTCTTTGCAGGAATGGGTTTGTGCATGTGTGTTGTGTGGTGGCAGTGGCTCAGATCAAAGCAGTATATATAAATATACCATTTGCCATCAGCCCTTCCCTTCTTGCCAGAAATAATCCCAAGTGACAAGGAACTCTTTATTTAAATGGTTAATATTTATCTGTGGTCTGAACACAAGGACAGAAGCGGTTTTGTAAAAAAACAGATTCACTAAGAACTAATACAAACAACACAATTATTTTGCAACTGCTAAGGCGAGTATCAGTGCATATGTTCTATTTATACATGGCAGAACATTTTCTGTCCGCTACATCAGTTCTCCTTCACCCTCCCTATGCACCCATCTTCCGGGCTCTTGTCTTGTGTCTCGTGTCCACATGCTGGTCATGTGACAGCTTAGATGACGTGGTGGAAGAGGAAATGAGATACTGAGGGAGCTGTGTTAGCCTGCATCAGGCCAACGCCAAGGCCAGACAGAAAGCTCATTGCCAGCCAGAATTATTGACTTAAGCGTCACTCAAAACAGAGTCATCTCCAGTAGCGGCTCTCTGGTGGTTCCCTCTCTCAATAAATGAAGCCACATTGACTCAAATGAACAATATTGTCCAGGTTAACCGTTTTTCTTTAGTTTAAATTTTTTCTTCAGATTTCCAGCTCCAGCCTTATCCGATTGTTGTCTGTCTTTCCCCTCCGATATTGCTTTCTGTCATCTAAAAGGGTAAAGAAATCAATTCTAATTGCTTTTGGCACTTAACCCATCACTGCCATTTTTAGAATGCATTTCCAACAAATTGTGTTTTTGCCTAGAAGGATTGGTGTAGTGTTACAGGAGAGACAGCGGTCAGAGGCCAGATGGCCTCACAATCACAAACATCAACCAAGTCCTTGTGTCTTATGATGTGAAAATACAGGCTCTCTGAAACGACCCAGGATCAGTGGCACTTTCCTACATGCAAGTTAAGAACGTGGGCAATAAACGCACACTATTTCTTTACAGAATGAAAGAAAATGCTAAAACCAAACTTTTGTTTATTTTGGATTTACTTCACAAAGGGAGACTGCATATATTTTGCTTG
>OMKX01012356.1:2973-15473 GCA_900302425.1 Brosme brosme
CATTAAGGAGTATTTACCTGAAAGCAGCCCGATGAAGTCAATGAGGTATCGTAGGCGGCAGCACCCACCAACCTGTTCGGGTTGGGTGGGTGGGTGGAACTGTTTTAAAAGTAGGTGTAGTCAGCTATATAAAAAAAACGCCTGACAGCCAGGACCTTAAAATAATAAAAACGTCCAAGCAGATGGCAGAAGCGGACTTCAAAAAAACAAGTTTTATATGGATCACTTAAAAAATCAAAAAAACTTCATAGATAGGCAACTTGTTGTGGCGCCCAAAAACGGTATGTAGGTCATTCTTGCATTTTCTTTGGCGCATACACAAAACAAAAAACGTTTAAAAGAATCTTTTTTAATAAATCATCAAAAGTACACATATCCACAGAGGTGAAGATCAATTCAATAAGATGTTTTATGAAAGTACAATCACTGAAAATCTTATGTACAATTGTTTAAGGAAAAAAGCAAATTCTTCCCTATGGAATCTAATTTAATTTGAATTTCAACCAAGGAATGCTATAGTCCAACATCAATCTGCCAGATTTATCATGTAATATCTACTTTTTTAAAGCTCCAATACAAAAATACCCTAAACCTGTTCCGGAGGCATTTCCAAGAGTTGCTTTCTTCTGGTAACTAAGGTTACCATTACATTTTGGTATTTTGTAAAGTGCTGAAATACATCAGAGTTCAATATAATTTTAGGGGGACTACAGTAATGGATATCATTGACTTGAGCTCCAAACAAACTCTTAAAGCAGAAAATAAAGCAGAACAAAACCAGATAAAAGACAAAAGGCTCTACAAGTAAGCCCCTTTGAACATTTCTTAAATCAGTGACATCTTTTTTTTTTATAATATCAATAGTAATGTGAATGAATCAGAAAGATACAAGATGCATAGTTCTGATGGCTGGGACAGCGGTCGTATTGAGGTGATAATAACCAAAACGGGAATGTGTCGCAAGAGACGGAAAATAAAAGTCTTATCGCCTTTCTATGAACTCTCAAACTCACTGGAAATCAATGTGCATGTACATACCAAAAAAATACAGATTAGGGATGTTTTTTAGGAATGTTTTGAGGAAGAAAAAAAAGGGTGTGGAGCTAAGCCGAAAAACAAAGAGGTAATATACTAAATATGGATCCAAATTGATCTGCTCATTTGCAGAACAAGGCCTCAGATGAGGTTAAAAGGGAGCCCATTTGTGAGGCCCCTCCCACCACTCTGGGAGGGTAAAACGTATATTCGGTGACAAAGAGAAAAGAACGTCAAAGATGGTGAGGATTCTGTGCATCCCATTTTGCAACAAACGACTACAAGTGCTCAGAAGCCTTTCTCAAAAGACATGTTGTACAGAAGGAAATATTGAAAAAGTGCATTAGGAAATAAAAGGGCACTTTGTTTACTTCATAAATACTGCTACAGTACAGCCCACCTTCCGAGGGCCGGAAAACAAGTTCCCCTCGTTAAAACTATGAACTGGAAGAAATATGTATGTATTAAACATACAATTCAAGTTCACCAGAAAGCCACCACTGCAACATAGCCTACATGGCCCCCTGGTGTTTCACTTGGGTATTGCATTTAACATCAGTGTCGCTAGTCCGCATCGACAATTCTCCACCTCAACCCAACCTAATCGTGTCTCCATTGCATTTCTGAATACCTTAAACAAAAAGAATCATATAAAAAAACTTGTCTGCTTAGAATTTCACCTAAATATTGACGATAGACAATGAATACATGTGCCTCTCATAACAGTGACCAAACTTATAGTTCACTCTAAATGTGGAATGGTTCAGCATTACAACTGAATGTATACATAGTGGCATTTAAAAAAAAAAAATGAATGTGCGATGAGAAAGACACAATGGCACACTGACTAATCGTGACTATAAATGATGGCTAAAGACAAAAAAAAGATGTAGGTATCAGCTGTAGATATACAAACATTGGGGCCATTATAACATCATTCAAACCTATGTCTAGTCAGTATGTACACTAAGTGAATACAACCAGAAGGGTCATAGATTCTTAACTGAGAATTTTCTCTTCCTTAACTTGATCACATATGCCACACATACATATATTTACAGAGGAAATTAATATGAAGTTTGGAATCCTATGAAGGAAACACCTGTTAACCTGATACTGAGAATGAATGCCAATCAGGCATAAGAATGAATGGATAGACAATTAGCAGAAAGTGCATTGTTTCAGTGACTGCTTCTGGGGAGCTATAGATACACTGCCTACTATCAGTGATATAACGTCAGCATGTTATCACAATGATGGATGTCAGTCTACTAAATCATTAAAATCAAATCATTAAAATCGATGAAAAGAAGCTTAAGTTGTCAGGGAATTGGCCTAGAAGATCCATTGCTATTTCTATTAAGACAAATTACAAGGAAATCTAGCAAGATCGCTACCTGGTTTGTCAGTTTGTCAAGAAGTTTTGGTCCTTTGTCTGAACAGCGATGGTATGATTTTAAGAAACAAACGGCCAATCAGTATTTACTCCATATTTTCCTTTTCAGTGGGCCTTAACGAACACGACTTCCAAAGTCTAAGGCCAATGAGATGGGTCACTTCTGCCCCTGGCAAATGACACAGGCTAGTGAAGAAATAGCATCTTAGCATAGGCAGCTTCAAGAGTCAGCATTACCCAAAAAGGAAAAGAAAAATGTGGGTAATGTAGCTGATCAGACTGAAAAATGGTCAAACCTCAGAATTGCATATGCCGGCAAGAGTTCGGCAACTACTGAAATTGCATATATGCGCAATTCCATGTGTCAAATAACACTGTTAAATGGATAGCTGTTAAATGCCAGAAACTATTCAGTTAGTTTAAAAGTAAAATCAATGTATACATTTGATCAGTAAATATCTGTAAAAATCAACGGTAAAATGATCTTTTTGGAAATATTATTTGAAGGATTCCCTGAGAAATTGTACAATGAAACCTTGGGCTGCAAAGTTGTGGAGGTGGGACTTTGGCCTTGCTAAAGAGGAATTTAAGAATCAAATAATTTGTTCAGGTAAGCAACCAAGGACCAGTGTCAAGGGATGGCCATTGTGAGAGAAAACGTTTTGTTATAAATGTTTCTGTAAACGTGGTACTTGGATTTTATGAGGTTCTCTATTGAGGCCATAAGCAGAGCAAGAAACTGATGTTTTTCAATTGACTATGGGAAGTGAGAGGGGGAAAACAAAATAAAAACCAAGAAAACCAGAGGCGGGAAAACCACAACTGGGAGATAGGGGTGAGGGGAATGATCTGTGCATGCTCTGTCCAGTCCTGTAGGGACACAGTTAAGGCGATGGTGGTTTTTTCGACAGCGCTCCGTCTGTCCATCTGTCTCTCTCCTCACAGGAGTGTACAGCGGAAAAGGCTGGTCTTCTTGGGCTGCTCTGTGATCTTCACCCCTTGGTTGTTGCCCTGGGGGTTGTTGCCCTCCTGGAACACAGGCGAGAACACACAAACAAAATGGAAGAGATGCACGCACTACACAACTCACAATTACAAAGCCATTCACCATACATAATCTAATTTATACATGCAAAAGGCATAATTGGCTGAGGTTAACCAGTGGAGCAAGTGTAAAAACGGCCAAAACATGAAAGAAAAATGTGTGGAGTTCTAAACATACTTAGTTATGTAATTTAATAAATGTACAGAAAGAATAGAAGTAATCTTTCTATAAATAAATGTATTTTGGAATGTATGTTGGCATGCATCACATGAATAAGATCTTGTCTAGAAGTAACTGTATGGTACAGTATTTTGTCCCAGCCCCAATACTCTGTGGCCACAAACACTGGCAGTTCTCACAACCAAGTAATATGATCAGGCTTGCACAACCTCATCAATATTTTAGCCACAGCCAAAGACTTACCAGCTTTTTATCCATTTTAGCCTTGATGTCCCTGGCAAGAGTCAAAAAGGCCTGCAGGAAACACGAATAGTGAATACAATGAGGACTGGATAAGTGAATATGAATTCTTGTCCGCGGCATCATCATATGTAATCAGGTCTTTGTCACAATAACATTTTATAGTCTGAATGGATGATGATTGATACCACACTTAATTTATCCCGTTGTTTAATGTGATTAACCTCTGCATGATTAATTAACAATGGGTTATCAGTAAATGGGCAGATTGATGTCCTGTGAAATTCTCTATGATTATCAATCCATCAATCCACCCTACCCACCCAAACGAAACAAGAAAAACAATATGCAACACAACACATTTAACTTTAAGGCTAGGGGTTTAGATACAACACAAGCAGTAAACACAGAATCTTCCTGGGTATTCTATCATCAAGTGATGGCATTATAAAAATAAGAACTTCTTAAGAGACGAGAACCTCCCCTGATCCCTGATACTGCAGACCTAAAGCCAGTAACCATAGTATAAAGAGTTGACTCACGTTCTCCACGTTAATGTTGGCCTTTGCACTGGTCTCCATAAACTTGATACCGTACTCCAGTGCCAGCTAGCGACAAGAGATAAGAAATCAAAGGCTCAGTTAGAACTCCAAACGTGTCAACAGTTGTACAGTATGACTCTACTTTGAACTCAGAGACTCCGAGAGCTTCCATAAGTCATGCACGGCTCCGGCGCCTCACCTTCTCCCCCCGTTCCTTGGACACCTGCCGCTTGTCATTGACATCACACTTGTTCCCCAGGACCATCTTCTCCACGTCTGCCGAAGCATGCTGCACCAGGGGAGGAGGCAGGATGATTGGTAAAGGATCCATCATCACATAGATTTCATTCAGGATGTAAGACATTACATTTATTTAGCAGACGCTTTTGTCCAAAGTGACTTACAGTAATTGCATTCAACAATGAAGATATACCTCAAAAAGTGAAAGAATCATTCAATCCCAAAAAGTGCAAGAATCATTTAAGTGCATCCAAATTCACAAAATAAGCAAAGCAGCTGCTTTTAAGTGCTACAATATAGAGACAAGAGATAGAAACAGATATAGAGATAAATAGATAGAGATTTCTTTCTTTTGTTTCGTTCTTTCGCCACTAGTACCTCTTCGATGTTCCGTATCCAGTTCTTGATGTTGTCGAAGGACTTCTCATTGGTGATGTCAAATACTAACATTATGCCCTGGCGAAGTCACACATTAAAACGCACAGAAGAAACAAACAAAGTGAGACTTAATATCTTATACAAAGTAAATGTTGAAAAGGGTGAATAAGAGTCAACAGCACAACCACACCACCCAATCCAATCAATTGGATATATACAATCTGAATAGCAATCCTATAGACAAGGATATAAAGACAAAGTAGTATAGGCTCCATTATACACCGATTTATCCAACAATCTCTTCTGAATCATAGATGTGGAGCTTAGTTAGGCTACTCACCATGGCCCCCCTATAGTAGGCCGTTGTAATGGTTCGGAATCTCTCCTGTCCTGCCGTGTCCCTAAAACAGAGATACATGGTTCATAACTTGTTTAATCAAGGTCATAGTCAAGTCATTCATGGTCAAGTTAAAGCTTCCAAAATGTTCTTATTAATTACGCATCACCACTTTCTTACCATATTTGTAGCTTGATCTTTTTCCCATCTAGTTCTATTGTTCTTATTTTGAAGTCAATACCTGGGAATTGAATTCAGACACACCAGATTCAGTAAGGTGATCCACACACTCATTCAAAAACAACTCAGACAACTAGAGGCAATAGTTAAAGAAAAAAACTAGAGAATATGGGTAGGATATACTCACTAACTGCATACTGTGCAGTACTTTCGATGAAAATACTCAACTATCAGCTAGATTAAATTAGCAACTTTAAACTCATTCTACTTTAATGGCGCGCATATAATCTGTTTAGTTCGTTCCATAACGCACGGTGTACTATGCCGGGTGTAATCCTTCTGGGTGCAAGGCACCCCACCCAGGCGATGGTGAATATATTTATGAACTGCGTATTTATTATGAATTATTATAATCACACACACATATGATTGGCATTCCATGGACAAAAGAAAGAATCTGGCTTAACGTCAGTAGACCTTACACTACGAGAGCCGGTTAGGTTGCTTCCTGGCTAACCACTCCATAATGAATGTTAACCAAAAAGTTAGCAAGAAATTAGCATGAAGGGATGGGCTTCTGCGTTAGTGCACTTTTATGGCAAAGACAACACGAATAACGAATACTTGTCTTACCTATAGTGGAGATAAACGTTGAATTAAAGGCATCTTCTGAAAATCGGAATAGTACACATGTCTTTCCGACGCCTGAATCGCCGATTAAAAGTAGTTTGAACAAGTAATCGTAAGTCTTCGCCATGTTATTAGCTATTGCGGATATCCCGCCCGTCAACTCGTGTAATACCAAGAGTGTTACTGCTTGTCATTTGAAGTGGATTTCCAATTGGTTGAACTAAATGTCATTCTCCTCTGTCGTCGTGGCTCCGGAAGTGACATGCCTGACTTTAGGATTGATCGTTTTAAAAACCTCGGTGGGCCGAATTGGCGATATGATGTGCAGTGATCATCCATAAAAGTGAACACCTAAAAAACAAGCACACCCAATCACTTAAACTCCTCCTCCAGTCGTAATGCCATTATCAGAAATATTGTTGATAGCGTTGAAAGAAAGACCTGAAAGTAGAATCCGTTCACTACCACTCCCTTTTACATCTCAACTGACTCCGAAAAGGTTCTTCACAAAAATCAATAAGATGCCTGTAAGTAATTTTTTTTGTGATCTTTATTTTCATTTCCATTTCAATAATTCATTATTTTCACTGAACTAACGCTTCCAATAAAAGTATTAATGCATCTACTAATGTGCTTAAACATGATCCACATTCAATTTAATTAATTAAACATCATGTAGGCCTACACTACTTTAACAATTTCAATTGTTTTACTTTGTTTTATTGCTATTGTAGCTTGCCTCGTATAACATAAACTATGTTCTCGTTCTGACATAATTGTATTATGTCAGAACGAGAACATGAACGGACATGTTCTTAGAAAGTAATACATTATGTATACAGTAGGAGGCAGTATTGGAAAAGATTTGACGCACTGTGCAAATCAGTGACGACGATACGACAGACAATGAAATAGTTATTTGTCGGGCTTTGGATGTACGTTTTCAACATTCTGGTTTAAACCTGCATGCAGCTTGCTAAGGACCTGATGCACCCAAGTTGTGCGGACGAAAAGCGAAGGCACAAGAAAAAGCGGCTGGTGCAGAGTCCCAACTCCTACTTCATGGATGTAAAGTGCCCAGGTTGGCTATGACCAATAATTTGACTAAGAGAACAGTTATGTACTGTTGTTATTATTATGTCTCAAAATCAAAGTGTCTAAACACTTTCCTCTGTTACTATATATATACATATATAGATATATACAGTATATATATTTATTTAGTTTATTATTATTACTATTATTCAAAAAATGTTTTTACTGGTTTATTATTATCAATAATATAATTATTAGTGGCTTCTTTTGTCCAAGCGAGGGATTTGAGTGCATTCCCATGCATCTTAACTCTACTTCTCCCAAGGCTGTTACCGGATCAGCACCATATTCAGCCATGCTCAGGCCGTGGTGCCCTGCGGGGGCTGCTCGCTCGTCCTCTGTCAGCCACAAGGGGGCAAATGTCGATTGACTCCGGGTGAGTTTAACAGCACAACATGGTTACACTGTTATAAGCGATGAATTAAGTGCCACCAATAGTTGCCTGGTCTTTAGATTGATGCTGGTTCACAATATACATAAAATATCTCTCTAAGGCAATCAAATATTCTTACTACTGTTTGTAATGACCATTTTTCCTGCTTGCTAGGCTGTTCCTTCAGGAGAAAACAATGAAAAAGACAAAAAACTGCATGAAACTCAACAGAAGGCATTGCGGATGACAGATGCATGGATCTGCTTTCTTTATCATATAAGAGACTTAATCTTCAATGCATTTAAATGGAACACACATGTTATAATGTTTAATGTGTTTTCTCTATATACAACCATTGGCACAATTTTGGGAGGGGACAGGGAGAACATGTCTTCTCAACATTTTGAAATGATCCATTTGGTCTACCCCCTGTGTTATACACTACATTTATATTCCAAAGTAGATAAATAACAAAACGATTGCTCCTGGTTTATCAAGCATGTGATTAAAACACATTTTTTAAAATGTTAATTATTAATGAATCATAATACTAATGAAATTTGCTGATGTTACACTCTGTCTCCAGATGCACGGTTTTGGCTTTGGTATGATAGTACGGATTTTCAGTTAATTTACTGAAAATACTACCCAACCTGGTAACCCTAATAGATGGAATTATTAAACCCAAGAACCAGGTAAATAGAATGTACTCATCTTCTTATCAGGAGAGGAGCAGGAGAGAGAGCCATTGATGTGTAGACATGAGACAGTGCCTGCAGGTCCTTAAGTTTAAAATTCAGTCCTATTAATAAAAGCCTTGTCCTATCCATTTATTCAGGAGCCGCCACTTCTGACCCACTTCCGTCATTGTTAACTGTCACACCAAATTAGGTCCCTATATACAACCCCTTTCTTGAGCGAAAAGAGCGAAATCCGATATGTGATTTGCCAATCAAAACTCATTTTTGAGTTGAGGTTAATGATCAGGCTAATCAAGCAGTGAAATCTTAACAATATGTAACATATTTATTGTGCCAGTATATATTTATAATAAAAAGATTGCATGTGCCAAAAGAAAACTTGACATTTTGTGTAAAAAACATTTTTAATTAAATTGAAATGGGGAGGCAGGGGAGCAAATAAAGACATTTAAAAACAGATTTTGTCAAATGTGTTTTCATGGCGAAAAGAGTGAGATACATACACAATGTACTTCATAAACAAAACATTTTAAGTTTCATTGGTTCCTGTATAGGAATTCTTTGGTTTCAATCGTCACCTGTCAAAACTGCATGAGAAAATTGGAGAATGAAATTTCAAATTCAAATACCTAACATTATTCTACTATATACAATAAATGTTAATGGATTACAAAACTTGACTTCCAGTGGTTTTGGGTTCCCTCAAACAATACCCCCAACCTGGAATGCTGGGAAAGATCTGTATCTGTCTGGAGTTATCAAACAGAACTGCTAGTGGCACTAATGGAGATGTACACACTGGTGCACAGGCCTCAATTACCAGACTACATAATACAGGCTATTCTCTGATTACCACAGATCACATGGGACCAATGGTTTTTACAGAGTCTGTTTGATTGGATACATTTTAGACCAAGGAATCGAATAATATTTGCAGAGAAAGAAAATGTTGTTTTTTGTTGTTAAATGATGGATGTGTAAAAAAATAGCATAGTCCTATTTGATTGTGAAACAGTGGGCACTAAAGACTGATTGCATAGTTTTGCTCTGACCATTGAAACCACAATTTGACGATGCTGACAGTAAAATATTTTTAGAACAGGGAGCAACAAAGAGACAGAAACTGCTAACCGTCACCACCAAAACAATCAAGGAGGGATAACACAACAAAGTTTTCTGAGCTGTCAAAAATTTGCATACGGTCAATCACCGTTATGAGGGAAACAGTTGACTTTCATCCAAAAATACTCTAGATGGCACTAAAGAGCCGTTCGTAAAGAGAGCTTAATCGTGTCATCCACTATATAATATGGCATGGGTGATAAAAATAAACGTCTTGAGTGGCCAGGCATATATTCATTGTCCATTGTTCGTATAAAAGTGGTCAAAGAGTGTTGAAGAAAATGCCAAAAGAAGGAGGAACTCAATAAATGTAATGGTGTTGGAATGGTTTTGTAATTTTAAAAGACAAAGAAAGCTGTGCCCTAAAATAAGTAATAATTAACAAAAACAAAAAACATAAGGATACAAGTTTTAAGTTAACACCCTGTTTTCTCACTGGAGGAAAAATATATCCAGCTGAAAGTATGGAATATGTTGAACATTGATGGAATGTAACGTGACTCTTTGTCATCCTCTGCGTCTCTGGTGTATTTATAAGCTGTTGAGCTCCAGTAGAGTCTGGTCCAAAACTTGATGCATACCCAGATTATCTTCTTTGGCACTTGATAATTGCTCTATAGTTTAGAGAAAAAGATGATGATTAGAAGTTAAAATATTAGTTAATTAAAATGAATCATAATATATCGTCAGAAATAGTCTAACATGAAATTAGCACACTAACAGCAACAGCGTGCATATTAATTTGTCATTAATTACACATTTAAAACATTTGAAAACATAACTTCAACGGTGGATACTTTACAAGAATGCATTCAACCGATGTCCCGGGGCGTCGTTAATCTGTTCCACATGCAGTAAACTAGAGTCACCCCACACTTTAGAAAGTCCAATAAAATGACTTCTAGTTTAGTATGCATGCTTAAACTGCTGATGGATATTGTATGCCGGCAGCTGACTGTTAGTAAAACATTTACCAAACTGATTCTATAATCACTTTTTTAAAAACTTTTAGTACCTCCATGTTTTATTATTGCCTATGCTGTTTTTTTGTTATTTAAACCTATGGCCACCAATTGTTACGTAAGAGACTATCACAATACAATTATATTTGTGTTATACCAATGTTAGGTCTGAAAAACACATTAGGAAACAAATGGCGAGGCACTACGGAACCCAGTGAGGTGCACACTCTTTACCACAGCAAGTCATGCTAACTCTTTGCAGGAATCTCACCGTGTAAAATGCATATTGTTGATAACCGAGAGAGAGAGATCGTGTAGAGTACATAATGATTTGCAACTAGCAAACTGTTTACAAAAATAATTACATTCAATTCATTGTGATAAAAGCTGCAGCAACGTATGCCCAGAGACAAGAAAGATGAAAAGGAAAAATATTTTTTAATAACTTTTTGGCAGAAAAAGTCACATATATTCAATAGGGAGAAGGAAAATAAAATACATAGAAAGACTCAGTCAGGATTTCAGGACCACAACTGAAAACCAAAGCCAGGTGGAGAAAGTGCAGGAATTGAAAGAAAGGAAGAATGGGATGAAGGGATGTATAGAGACAAGAGAGAGGGAGTCAGTCGCTACAGAGAGGTCATGTCATTGAGGGCATGGTCCAGCTCCTCGCTGATGGCCTTATACTTCAGCTTCTGAGCATATAGTTCATCTGGAGGTCAGAGGTCGGCAGGAAGCACCAAGCAGAGGTAAAGTACAACGGCAGAGAACCATAAGTAGAAAGCAGGGATTTGGAGGAGCGGCAGATGAGACAAAGAGCGTGGAGTAAAAAGGGAGATGGGAGAAAGAAAAAGAAGGATGGATGGTCAGATGTAGGAATGATAGCTAGATCGTGAGTACAGATCCAAGTCTGCGTTAGGAGATGACAGCGAGCTACAAAACACTTTCACAGGCGGTTTCATTCACACACAGGAGTGTTCACACCTGTGCTGAGGGCCTCGTTAAAACTGCCTCCCTTTAACTCCATTAACTCTGTGGTATGTGCTTCCACAGCTAAACAATGCTAACCTTGAAGGCGCTCTGCATAGTGTCTAGCTAGCACATAATAGCTGCGTTTTTCGTACAAGAGTCTTTGCATGTATAGTGGAAAAAAGCTGCGGTGCATAGTTGTGCACACCGGAGACCCAGACCGACATTTTATTAGCTTCCTTCAGTATGCATTTGGCAGCTCACTCTTTTCTGTTCACAGAAAAACATCTACCGGTAGAGTCTTTGGTGTAACACAATATGCAGGTGGGGAGCGATGTCTAAATTAACTGTGTGAAAAGGGGCATATGGAAAAAGGGGGCCTATAGGCTTTGGGCCCTGAGATTCTCTAACTGCTACAGGGAAATCACACTCAATTATTCACTCAATGGCAGTAAGCTTGACATGTCTAATCATTTCGTGAATATGAATACATAATAAGCTTTTCCTTTGAGAACCAGCCAATGTAACTGGCCCGGCACTCTTTTTAAATGGTAAAAAATGGAAACCCTTCCAAGTCTATAACCTGTTTTACATCTTAGATCACCCCTACCCCACCCCAATAGAAAATTATAATCCTCTGTCTCTGTAAACAAACTGAATGTGTTTGTATTGGTGTGTGATTCCATACCTTCCAGGTCGTCAATGGATTTTTCCAGTTTGGCCACTGTCCTCTCTGCAAACTCAGCACGAGTCTCAGCCTGTCAAACAATAACAAATCCTTTTCATTTTCCCCAAAACGTTAAAATTGCCAAATAATCAATCCATGTTGAGTAAATCTAGAAATGATGGCCCAATACAATTTTTTGATGTGGGTAGGATCACTGCACATTTACTCGCTGCATAACGCATTCATTTTTAAATTATTTGAATCAAGTACTGACCAAAGACCATCTTTTTCCCTTGGAGAAGTTCTCTATATTAATAGTGAATATTCATCATGTTCAGTGCTGCTTCAACGCATTGGAACCATGTATTCAGAGGAGTCAGTGACCTCAGATGCTTCCCTGCACCGTGT
>OMKX01012461.1:2622-21050 GCA_900302425.1 Brosme brosme
TGTGTGTGTGTGTGTGTGTGTGTGTGTGTGTGTGTGTGTGTGTGTGTGTGTGTGTGTGTGTGTGTGTGTGTGTGTGCGCTAGCGAAGTAAATTTCTAGCACAGCAATGCTGTCTCTCAGCTTGAATAGAAGTTAGCTGAAGACATGACTGTTTCGAACTGAAACACACTTCATATGATACCGAAACCCATTGATTTGAAAAATGCAATCAATTCTACCTCCTCAAGGTGGCGTAAGGCCACGTTGGTGGTCCACCAGTAATCCAGTGAGATGTGGCACCCGATAGTCAGCGATCTGAGGAGAGTTAATAAACACTTTTCTTTTTTTCAAAGAACCAGTACACTGTAATGTGATTGAGTAATCTTGTTGGCGATGACGTAATCAGACCTGCAGAGCCGTCGTTTGCCAGCAGCAGTGTTCCTTATGTTCCTTCTCTGCTGGGAGTCCGCCAGGGCGTATCCAACCCCCCCCATCGCAATACCAACCGTGACCCCCAATATAGCCTTCCGTTTCCGCGACATGCTCTTTCCATCCCTGGAATGGACAATAAGTCAAGACAGGAGTTTGATTCTAGTGGGTACAGACATGGAACTGATTAGGTCAACACATGTTGTTGATGTTTAATTTACACCTCAGTGAACTACTCAGTGATCTCAGGTGGTGTGGTGAGCCGGGATGTGCACATCTGGAGAACAGGGACATGTGGCGCACACACAAGCGCACCTAGGAAGGAGGGCGAGAAAACAAACTGTATGGGGAACCACTCTGCACACCTAGCCAGGCATAGCATTTGAGTATTGACGTGATAGCAAGTATTTTGTAGAGTTCGTTTGGGTGGGGGTCTGCGTCAAGGTCATTGTGACCAGCCTAGAAACGTTGTTGTTTTAACACCAGTCCCTGTGTGTGTAAGGGACAAAATGTCTCCACACTGACAAATTGGTTTACAGATTAGATGTAGCCTGTGTCAGGGACCTGAACAGTCCTCGGTGGTTCTCGGTTTTCTGCACCACTTAAATATTTAAAGAAATGTGAAACTCGTGAGTGATGCCAAGGCTTCAGTAATCTCCATGGCAGCTACCAAAGCTTTTAGGACATTGTATTAAGCCTCGAGTCCAAGGAAATATGACTAAACAACTCTGCCATTCTTATTCACAGCATCACTTATTTGATAAAAAGAAGTGGGTCTTATCGAAATTTGACACAATTGTCATTTTACATTTCTAAACCTTACAATTTAGCATTGCGCTGCCGATGCAAAATAACGCGCATTTCACATTGACTTTCAGCTCTAACTTACCGACTCGTCTATAATGTTCGCAGTAAATGTTTCAAGACCATTTTCAATCTAAACGGACTGGTAACTGGTGTGTTGTGCTCCTGGGTCGGTCCTGTTTGCGACCACTGTGGAGCATCTGACTGATCTAGTTAGCCGACTCCTGCTATAGCTACAGTTAAACAAAACAAAGAGACATTACCACTTTTGATGCCTCCATACTTCCTGGGTGCCGAGCAGAGCTGTCAGAGCCGAAGAGGATTCAACTAATGTATTCTTCGTATTGGCAACAACGTAAGCTGTGGTATTTGGTTGTTCTTCGATCTTGAGTCCACCTATAAGTAATAAGGTGACGCTGACGCCTACCAGTATAGCACGCGCTGCTACGTATTGGGTCACGTGGGAGCCGTCGCTGGTTCGTCCCAGTAAAAATATGGAGAAAATAATTAGAACTAGAATTACAAACCTTTTAAGTCAAGTATTAGCCATGCTTCCATCATTTATCCATTTCACAAAAAAATAAAATAATAAGTTTGTCTTAATGTTTTATGAGCTAGTTCGTGCCTGATTGGTCGGTTTGTCCCGCCCGGCCCATTCAGGTGATTTAGCCATTCATTCAGAGTCGCATTAAATTACATTACATTACATTAAGGGTTTTTAGCTGACGCTTTTCAATTCATTTCAAGGTTGAATATACAACTCAGATATTGCCAGAATCATGCGAGTACATACAAGTTATCAAATAGGCAACTGCTTCAAGAGCAGGGCAGGACTAACGCACAGGCTAGATATGGCTGCAGCCTAGGGGCCCCACGTGGCCAGCCTGCCAGGGGGCCCCGATTAAAACATTTTTTTATTATTTTTTTATTTTTTTAATAAATAAAAACTTAACATTGACATAAGATAATACAACTTAAACTTCATTGGCCCAAAATAAATATTTAAATGAGCAAGACGCTGATTGGGTAAATATGGCGTTCAGAGTTCAGAATGTCAAATTTGGTTCTCCAAAATATATACATCAGAACGTCACATACACTGTTCAGTTGTGTGACACACCAAAAATGTCGGAAAGAAAAAAGCGAAAGTCTCAAAGAGCTACAGTAGACTACAGCGAGACCAAACAACAACCTGTAGCCTAGGGGCCCCTGGCCATCTTAACCCGGCCCTGTTCAAGAGCTACATTTTAGAAACAAGAGATCGTAAATTTGTATTTTTTAATCTATTTATTTAGATTTTCATGGGCCAATATGCAGTCTGAGCAGATCAGCTTTAGTCTGAGACAGAAGGTGAGTACGGTTTCTGCGATTACATCATTGTGGAGTCAGGAAAGCAAACAATTGAGCAACAATCTGCTGCTCAATTTTGTTGAGCAGCAGCTGAAACCTCCTCATATTGAGGGAGCAGCAACCCGTTTGGCAGAGACAGAGCGTAGTGGATGGGCTGGGGTGTATGCAGGCTGCGGAGGAGTGGTGTAGTGTGGGAGAACTTGGTTTTGTTGAAGACTAGCCAGGCTGCTGCATCCTGGATGAGCTGCAGTGGACGAATGGCCCATGCAGGCAGACCAACTGGAAGGGAGTTGCAGTAGTCGGCTCTGCCTTCAGACTGAGGTATGGGCATATCCTCCTGGATGTCGTGGGACATGAATCTGCAGTAGTCGGTGGTCGCAGAGGTGATGGAAGCGAAGGACAGCAGTGTCAAAACCAGTTTCCATGCCGTCCGAGCCGCAGACACATCAATATTGATGGAGACGTTGTGGATTGAAGACGCTTTCCCTCGAAGGAAGAGCAGCTTAGCCTTGTCCAGATTGAGCCTCAGGTGGTGTGTGGACATCCACTGAGAGATGTCATCCAGACACGCCATCTGGGATTTAGACTGTGACAACATAGAATTAGTTGTCATCTGCATAGCAGTGGTAGGAAAAGCCATTTGACCAAATGACAGAACCAAGTGACTTGGTTTACCCAGCGGGCCCCCTTTAGTGTGTGACTACAAGGTTCTGACACCGATTCTTTCCAGGGGACGCTGTAAGTGCGATCCTTGAGGTGAGATGTGAACAGGAAGGGTGCAGAGCCTGAGACTCCCAGGTCAGTACTGTGTCAGATGTTGCTGAAAGGTCCAGCAGAATGGCAACGGAGAGGGAGGCTGTTCTAGCAGTGTGAAGTTACTGTGACGGCAGGAAGGCAGTTGAGTGGCCTGCCTTGAATCCAGACTGGTGAGGGTTGAGAGGGTTGTTGTGTGCTTAGAGTGCTCAAGTGTTTTTGAAATAAATGGTAGAAGAGAGACAGGTCTGTAATTAGTTACATCACATTGGTTGAGTCTGGGTTTCTTTAAAAATTGGTTCACTATTGCTGCTATAAGAGTGTTTGGAAAACAACCAGTTGACAAAGAGGTATTGTTGAGATTGGTGAGGAAACTAAGGAGGTTTGGAGAAACACGCTGAAGGTGAGAGGGGATAGGGTCGAGGGCAGGTGGTTGGGTGGCGTATCCAGGGCGAGCCTGCTGATAGGTGAGAGCACAGAGAGAGTCCACAGAAGAGGAAAAGGTAGAGAGAAGATTGTTCTTTGCTATCCAGAGGAGTGGGTGAGAAGGAGTCACGTACACTCAACACTTCTCTATCAGCAATAGTATTTAACAGCAATTTCTAAACAACCGTGCTACTCTGTTTGTTTGTTATTTCGTTCCAAACTAGTCTGAAAACCTTTCAGTTCGAAACAAACAGGGCACTATTGTTCAGAAGTGCGGTAGCTTCCACATCAAATGAAGGTATTTAAATATGCATATTGATATTTGGTATAGATGATGATTGAAGTAGGCTATTGGGGAGTTCAAATACAAGCAATAAAGCGATACATTTGATCATTTTATAAATTCTGCTGCTTTTATTGTATAGTCATATGTCTCTGCTCCTGTCGTGCATCATCCCAGATGGAACCTGGAATGGAAGCTGCTCCATCAGGATCAAGAAGAGAGAAGAGAGCATTTAACATGGCACCAACTCTGCCTAGAAGTGAATAATTCTCCAAGAAAATGCATATGAAAATCTTAATAATGAAAATGAGAGAATGAGTATGTGTTTCATTGTTAAGTGATACGAAGCATTTGTCATGGTATGCTGGTGATATAACGAAAAGACACTACCAAATATATAATATAAATATAGAATACAAAATATATAATGTGCAGGTGTGCAAGAGGCAACATGATTAATCAGTTTAAATCAGGTGAAACCCAACCCAAACAATGTGCATCCTTTGCATTGCAGTGCACTGTGCTTCAATGATAATAAAACAATGGCCTAGTACACTTTATTATTAACTATTACTATGTATCTATTTTTTTCATGTGTGCCGTTTGTAAAAAGTTTTGTATTTTCTAATATTTGTGCTATTGAATAAAATGTAAAAACTAACAACATATGTAAACCATAAAGGGTTGGATTCATGTATTTAACCCTTTTTCTTTTCAGGATTATAAGCATAATTTTTACTCTACTGTTATAGGTTGCTCCAGGTTTTCTCCAGGTTAACTTCATGTATACCTTTGTGTAACATATTAAGTAATATCTGTTTAATATCCACAATATTTTTGTTAGAAAATCTGCACAATGGTGCAGGCCGGCTATTTGGGCAACTGCGCATTAGAACCAGTGTCATGGTTACGTATTTCCATGTGCCATGGAAACAAAACAAAAAGGCACCCATGAGATCATAAAAGCATGTCTCATTTTATGTTACATCATCTTACATCAGAAAGTCTGCAATGGGTCCCATGGCACTTCTGTGTTGTTTATATATTATGGAAAATGTTACATCAATTAGGATGAATTATTTTTTTTTATAAATAATTAGAATAATTGTTATTTAATGTTTCAATATTGAACATCATAATAACTACACAAATTACGATATATGAAGTAAATAAACTAAGTGGTGCTTAAAAAATAAGTTAGGTATGGCACCCTACAGTTACAGAATATTATTACTTGTCTTTAGCATTTACATTATCACATACTACTTTTAGTTTTTGTTTATATATATTTTTTCTGTGTGCTAATGTAACACGAGGAACCAAACACCTCAGGTCCTCATCACCGGACTACCGGATGCTGTATGATCCTGTAGCTGCAGCCTTCCTGTTTACGGGCGGGAAGAGCGAACAGAGAGACCGACGTAACGTTAGTGTTTTGAATATTAGGTTATTATTGGCTACGCGTTCGTGCATGGTCATCGGAAAATCCTTTACTTGCATTTATATGACAGGCGAAGAATTGCGAAAATTAAATGGTATTTTATCTGCACCATTATTATTACACGTTGACGGGATTTTAGAGTGCAAAACAGATGGAGGACCCCGCGGATTCTGGTGGTGGCAACACGGCAGAGGGCCCCGTGGTGCAGGTGGCAGAGATCCGCTGGCCGATCGGAGCTCTGCCTCTGCGTTTGCTAGAGTGGAAAGTCAAACCCGGATCTCTTGTCAATGTGGACTCGGTGCTAGCCTTGTGTGCCCCGATTTCTTTGGCGATAGAGACCGGTCCAAAGCCACATAAACATGTCAACAGGCTCCCAGAGAAGAAGGTGAAGTCAGACCGCGCCGGAGTGATCAAGGAGCTATGCTGTCAGCTCGGACAGGTCATACCCCCTGGGTAAGTTCAACGTAGGCTGATTAGCTGTCGCCATCCTCTCCTCTTGCCCTTCATGGACTCGCACAACCCGTAAACTTAAAGTTGTTTCCTTTAGCCATTGAATAACATTGATTAGCTTGTAGGCTAGCAGCTAGTCCGCTAGCTAAGAAAGCACAGATCTGCTCAGCGTAGGGATGGGTGGAAGCAACACACCGTCGGGCATACAACTTTTTCATAGTTTATTTGGCGGTTTAAAAACTTTATAATTGGATATAGACGGACTGGGATACATACTGGGATATGTTGCTGAAATGAATTCTATGTTGTAACTATGCAGTCTTAGTTGACTGTCTACAGTTAATGCAGTGCCTAAAGTAACTTACTAGACAGGTGGAGCGGACCGTCCCACACTGTAACGTTACCCGATGTTACGACCTCAGTACACAATGCACCCCCGTCGGCAAGAAACACACTTTGAGTCGATATCGCTCCCAAAGAATAAAACAAATTAAGATTAAAAAGAAAATTGTTACAATTAAAAGATTTAGTGGTTGTTTCCTCTATTGTTTTCTCATCGGTACATTATAAGAACAACACAGGCTAACAACGCTAACATACGCACTCTTGACAAGCGATAGTGCACAGAAGGAGTTTATGTATACGCCCGTATGTCTACCAAAGTGCTTTCTCTGGAAACATAGCCCACATGTGTACCAGCTGCATTTACTAGAGCATTAATACTATTTGGTTAACATACGGTACATTGATTTTCTCATTTCCTATGACCAGCATTAGGGGGTGTGTTCCAGCGCAACCTGTTCTTTATACAGACAACACCTGCTACTCAGAAACGGGAACAGTATAGTTGTAAATGTTAAGAAGAATAACTCTTGTCAACAGTTCAGTTAACTTATATTTGCACTGGCAATTTTTTTAATATTCCTTTTGTGTTTTGTATTGCTCTGATCCAAGTCTACCGGTATATTTAAACTTGTTACAACACTGACTTTATTGCCCTCTATCTGAATATTTATTCTGGTTGATATGTCATGTCATGTATTTTCTTTGTCTTCCGTATGACAAATTTCAGACACGTAACTCAAACTGACCTGACGCTGTGTAAAATCATTTTACTCACTTGCATTTTCAATAACAGGGGTGTCATCGTCCGAATTGAAGAATGCAGCCACCCCATAGTGATGAAAGGACTTTGTGCTGAATGTGGACAGGATTTGACACAGTAAGAAAACCTTTATATAATTACTCTTTTTGAGTGTGCTGCTATTTTCCACACACTTCATCATACTCTAGACTAGAGCAAAGTGTACAAATCAATGAATGTATTGCATTGTAATCAAACCCTTCACTTTGATAAATCATTCAACTGAAGGGTTTTAGTTTTCTGTCGAAATCAATTAGCTCAGAAGAAGATGCATCCATTTTACATTTTGAACAAAATTGATGCAATGTGTTTTCATAGTGCGGGCTAAAGCTGCTTTCATGTATATTATGACACGTTGAGTGTGATATCATTCACTTATCTAGTATTCAGTCACTTTAATATGTATGCCATCATTCCCCATATGCCTATTGAGTGGAGAGAACCCCATATGTATTGGAGATGTTTTTATAATACCCATCAGTCAACGACATCTTAATTTACATCAAATAAATGGCATATATGAGCTGACAATTTTAAGAGAAAGGTTAACGTTGTCTTGAGTTTAATTTGATTGTTAAAATGATGAAAACACTCCCTGGTCTAATAGGGCTGGGGAATATGGAAATATATGGTGGCATGACACTCAAGGGAAACTTACCGAATATTCTTATACAAGTCAATGCATATGGTTATTAAGTATGATTCTAAATGGGGTTAAAACCTTAAATTATGTGGTCATGTAAAGTTGACCAGACTAATACTGCTTAAATATATTGTTGTGAGCATGCATTCTCATCATAATTAATTTAGATGAGGCCTATTATCTTATTAGTTTAAACAATTGTCTTTACTTCATAACTATACAATACCACTCAGAGACAATAACCAATCATTTACAGAATAGCCCTACATTTTCAGTAAAAAAAATGATTGTGTATACGTCTATATCATTAAAGCCAGCAGGTGGCACCACAGATTGTGCATGTGAGTAGGACACCTCATACCATTTCCTTCACTGGCTACAAGTCATTAGGAAAACAATTTGACATGGCAGGCTGCTCGCATATGAAGAGATCACACATTTCTCTCTGGTGCATTTGTATGGCCATGGGCCAGCTATTGTTTACAACAGTCAGCTGGACAACTGCATAAGCAGAGGTGCACGAATCCACTGCTGTGGATTATTGACCAGAAGTCCCATTACCATAGTGACTGATGCCAGTTAGTAACAGAATCAACAAGCTTCTTTTGAGACCATACATGCATGGATAGCATTGGAATTGACACAAGAATAAAGTCTCAAGCTAAAAAAAGATATTGATTATTTCAATGTCAATAGATATATTGAAATATATTTATACACTGTATTAGGAAATATTTTGTTGACAATCACAGTAGATGTTCTAGATGCATTTAAAGATCATTTAAATCTTAAGATTGCTTCACACTCAATCTATCTCCTTACACTGTTATCCTCCACTCAGGCTACAGGGCACTAACGGGAATCAGCAAGTGCCCTTCTCCACGGCAACAGTCTCCATGGTGCACAGCGTACCCGAGTTGATGGTCAGCTCAGAGGTAAGTCTTTAAAGAAAACACTGTTGTCCGTAGACATGTGGACCCGTGTGACGTCTTTAAACGCCAGACCAATATCTGTGACCAACTGCCTGGAAACGGTAGAGAAAAGAAACGGGCCTATCTAATTTTTAGAATTTGTGAATTCAGATAAAAATAAACCTATTTCTACACACTGTTGCCATTGTTGGCGACCACTTTACTGTGCACTGTGGTGGTTGGTTCTCTGGAAGTTGTGACTGGCCTCCACTCTCCATCGGTGATGTATTTTAATCTGGACTAAACATTTCTGCCCCAAATACTATTTTATAATACAAGTTCAAATCGTCTGAATGTGAAGACTGGTCTAAGAATGGCTACTTGCCCCTAGATTGTTTTTGGCAATGGTGGGAAATCACCATCCATTTATTGCGCCGCTAGCAGTTGACATCCTGTAAAGATTCCTAATT
Source organism: Brosme brosme (assembly GCA_900302425.1). Classification (NCBI taxonomy): domain Eukaryota; kingdom Metazoa; phylum Chordata; class Actinopteri; order Gadiformes; family Lotidae; genus Brosme; species Brosme brosme. The sequence continues at coordinate 11,705 of OMKX01012461.1, forward strand.
TCCATGTCCCCCTCCCTCCATACCTCCCTTCCCATAAACGCACACCCTGCCACAGCAAGCAGAGCAGCTGGGCAGAGAGGACCATACACGGCTGCACCGGAACAAGAAGCTGGTCCTCATGGTGGACCTGGACCAGACGCTGATCCACACCACGGAGCAGCATTGCCCACGCATGTCCAACAAGGTATTTTAACGCAAGCCACGCTCCCGCTGCCAGCGCAGCGGGAGCGCTTGGGTACAACAAGATGCTGCGGAAAGATTTGGGTGCTTTCGTCGTTGTCTTGTTTTCAGTTCATGGATGGTGGTTCACACAATCATTTTTTAACTAAGGATACTGCTTTCAGGAGGCAGAAAAAGTTCCACTTCTCCTCTTTTCAACTACTGAAACCCAAGCCAAAACCGTTTCAAAGCAAAGCGGTTTGAATATCTAAATCGGGCTAGAAACCATAAGTCTAACTTCAATCTCTCTTCTTAATCCGATCATGGTAAAGTGGAGTCCTGTGTTTCTTTTTCCCCCAGGGGATCTTCCACTTCCAGCTTGGGCGAGGCGACCCAATGCTCCATACACGCCTGCGTCCGCACTGCAAGGAGTTTCTGGAGAAAATAGCCAAGCTGTACGAGCTGCATGTCTTCACTTTCGGAAGCCGTCCCTATGCACATACTATTGCAGGTATTGCACTTATCCTACGTCTAAAGGTCTGTTTTTATTCCATTTTTCCTGACATGCCTTACATTGAGCTTGACGTTTTCTGTAAAAACTTTGTAATGGTGTTCTACAAGAGGCGTACTGGCCACTTTCACAAAACGCTTTCCTAAAGCTCAAACCATTCTCGCACCTCGCAACCTGCTGTTTTATTACCACCTACATGCTAGCAGTGGATATATGTCTGGCTCCTCTTTTAAGCAGGTTAAAACCCTGTAGCAGGCAAAAACACATGGTTGTTATTGTAGTGCTCAACTTTGAACACAGGAGGGCAGAATTTGTCCTTTTTTCCAATTCTGAAGCAAGTGTATTTTATTCCCCAGATATCATATTCGCCTACCATGTTTGCCAACATGGTAGACATGTACGATAGCCGGTGAATTGAAAAGAAAAAATTGATTAAGGTAGAAATCCTAATCCTTTTTGTAAATACCTTGAATTAAGAACTATAGCGTGAATATAGACAGTAGAGTTTGTCTCTTCTGCCCCATTCGGGTTTCCATTCACACAGTGAATGGAAAGTGACTGAAGAGGAAAAAAGAATAGCAATGAGTATATTGTTTGCAGTGCCATCCCATTTTCCTACTCTGACAACAAACCCTTCATCATCCATGAGGGAGTCTCTGGTCCCTAGGCCAGGGATGGGTCTGCCTCTCTTGATGGAAGTCTGTTGGAAGTTATGCAGTTGAGAAAGCACTTTTGGAGTTTGGTCGAAGCTTCCGAGGGCGACCGAGGTTAGCCCTCATCTGATTGGTTGTGCCTGCGCGGCCGCCATGGGTTACTATGAGGATGACCTATTCCAGACCAACAGTGTATTCTCCCACACTTCACCACTCCTCAGCACCCTGCACTGCCTACTAGTATCTGTTTGAATCCGATTCAAGTCTCTAGTACTGGCCTACGGTGCTGCTCACCGCTCCGGCCCGTCCTATATCCAGGAGATGGACAAACCGTACACCGAGCCCGCCCACTTTGCTCTGAGACTGACTAACGGCTTGCTACTCCCTCACTACGGGGGGGCCCAGCCGCCCTTCAACAACCTCTCCATTGTTTGCTGTCCTGGCTCCCAACTGCCATCAGCACAGCTGAACCGCGTCTTCCGCCGCAGGCCGAGAACTCATCAGTCAGGGCTGCACCTTTCATCTTTTCTTTTCTATCCTGCACCCTCAGGGTTCTTTTCTTTCTGGGTTGTATCTTCATTGTTGAATATGCACCTATAGGAAGTTGTTTTGGGCAAATACGTCAGCTGAATAAATGTCATGTAAATTATTGCGTTAATTGGCTTTGTGCCGTTCAATGCTGTGTGTGGCAGCCTCTCTTGAAGAGAGAGTCTAGAAAGAGCAATAATAAGACTATCCTGTTTGATGTCATGAGAGACAAAACAGGGTGCTGGAGAAGTGACGTAACCCCATACCAAGGTCCACAAACATAATAAAATAGCGTCTAGCTAAAGGACTCCAGTGGAGAGATGGCATTAAAGGAAATCAAAGGGAACAGGGTCATTATGCAAACGAAGCTTCTGGTCGCTCACAAAGGGATTTCTGCGATGCATTTCTAACGTTGATGTTCGGAGCGTGTGTGTGATTCATTTACATTTGTTTTGTTTTTATTCTCGCAGGTTTTTTGGACCCTGAAAAGAAACTCTTTTCTCACCGCATCCTCTCCAGGGACGAATGCATTGATCCTTTCTCCAAGACGGGGAATCTAAGGTTTTAACCTTTATATTCTCTATAAAAATGATGGCTCAATCAATTAATCGCAAACCTCTCACAATTGCTTGCTTTTCAAAGCCAATGCTGGGAGTAAGAAGGTTAAAACTGATTGAGCTGACTGTAGATTGAGCACCTTGTAAATAAATTATAGCAATATGTTAAAGGTGCTTTAGGTAAGATCTAAGAGCCTTAATTTGAGTGTAATTTGCTAGAAATGCAAGAGCCATCAGTCAGTTAATCGTGAGAAAAATACCATGTGAGAATATTGGTTCTGGTTGACTGTGTCTATCACATTGTATGAGCCAATTTCGATTTTAGATGGCTCATTTCTGATCATCTCTTGCTCATTGGTTTTGGTAATCCATTTTGCCTGTCAATTACAGTGAATGCTATACTTTTCAATGGTGTAGAAACATATTATGGGAGGGAGTATAGAGGAAGGGGACGTTTTCCGGGGTATTTTTTTCCAAATCTTCTCCTCTTTACTGCCATTTCTTTTTTTACAACTCTCTAGTCTTACCCAAAGCAGCTTAACTTCAGTTTGAAGCAGCTTAACTCCAGATACCGATCAACACATTTTTGAATTCCTCTAAAACGGTGGTAGCCAGGGTTTAAAGCCCAGTGCTGCATCATATTCCTGATAGAAAAGGTATTAACAGACTATGGAAGATAATCAAGATCAATTTGTAACAATACAATAAATCTTTAATTATAATAATTATTTAGACCAGGCATTCATATCATTTTCATTGGCATTCTAGGAACAAAACGTTGCATAAATAGTGCGTTAAGAGAGCTAGTAACTGTTTGATTAACGAACTTGGGTTGTGCCGAATATTTTCTACTGTCTGCCTCTTGGACCAGGTGTAGGCCTGTTACTGCGTTGCGCACATGCTATCACATTAAAGACGGCAGGTCTCATGTGTTATGATTGCAAGTATAGGCCTATGGTGACGTTCTTATTGGAGTTACAACCCATTCAACTATTATTAGAAAGACGCTTAAAGACCTGCTGCTGTGACAGAAGCTGTAGACTGTATTCCCTCTTCAATCTATTCCTTCGTTTTTATTTCCAATAAAGCTCACAAATGTCATTTAGTGTGACAACTCCAGCTCATGCATCTCTCGTTCATCTTCCATTAAAGAAACAGAATAGCATGTTAGTTTCACAGGAGCAGAAGGAATTAGCCGTGGGGAAGCATTGTCCAATGAGGATATCGATAACAAGGAGTGTGTGAATTAACGACAAGTGTAGGTCTAATATTTTCTGCGCAAACTTAATAAATATTAAAATGGGAAGTACTCCAGTACTCGTGTGAGACGCAGGCTGGTTATTGCATCCTACAACCGAGATAGATGAAACAAACATTCATTGTCTCGGTGACTGAACATAATGATGGCGCGTCTTGTCGACAACTCGTTCTGTGCACGTGCACAATACTAATCGTTTTTGAGTCACCTGAGAGGCTCCTGCAGTCTGGAAATGTCATGTTGACCAGACAATCACCGGTCACATGTTTTAAGGACTATATTGGCCGATAATGATCGGTGACCGATGGCTATAATGTCACTATAATGTGGTGTAGTAGGTCTGTTGCATTCTACACCCACTGCCCTGAAATGAAATAAGATTGGTTATTTATGCATGCATGGGTTTATTTCTGAATGCGTTGTGTTTCGCAGCAATCTCTTCCCGTGCGGGGACTCCATGGTGTGCATCATCGACGACCGGGAGGACGTGTGGAAGTTTGCACCCAACCTCATTACTGTGAAGAAGTACATCTACTTCCAAGGCACAGGCGACATCAACGCCCCCCCTGGCTCACGGGAAGCCAAGAAGGGTACAGTGCAATTCAGTAGCGACAGCAGGCCACTAAATCAATGTAGAGAGAGCATTATTATTGATATTTAAAATTGTGTATTACGTTAGATAATTGTGTATTACATGACAGAAATCTTGTTTCTCCTTGCAACGAGAAATGCTGTGTTATTTTAAAGCTGTTCATTTTCCTATGGAAAACATGCAGAAAAGAGAATGAGCCCTAAACATTTAGCGTTACGTCACATTCCTAAGCTCTGTGAGAAAATCCAGCTCTTCCTGTTTCATGATTCTTAGACTAGTGCCTCATTGTCTTATTGCCTCTGAGACAAAGTGGCGCAGAGGAGGTTGATAAAGGGACTCTAAGGTCAGGCGCTATTCGATGGCGAGCCAATCACGTGAGCGCAGCCAAATAATCAGTAATCATAAGTCATCATCACCACCATATTCATATTCGTAACCTGTGTCCTGAGAACTTGTGTAATGAGCCTTGATGCCTTAATCCTGCCAAACCTAATTCCGAGTCCTACTCCGAGGGGAGCGTTCTGAAGGCTGCTCCCCACCATGCCCATGCATGTCCTTCTGGCCTCAGCTGCTCATTAATGGGCCGCTTACAAGGGAAATCCACTTGGGGACGCCATAATATAGATCCCTTGATTGTTAGGGCAGTACTTCCCGTCCCTAACAATCCCCAATCGAATGGGGCGAGTCAATGTTTCTCATAAGGGGAAGTCTCGTTTCTACCGGACCTCCAGACCAGCGGAACTCTTATTTGTACTGACATGCGTTAAACCTGCACTATGAAACTTGTTGACAGTGTTCATCTCTTGTTCAAATGCAGTTTTTTCATTGCAGCCAGTTTTTCCCCTTTTTAAAAAACACCCAAAAATGTCAGATCAGATATTTATTCTTTGAAAATCCAAATCAATTTGGTCTGTAAAGATGTCGAGGAAAGAAAGTGAGCAAAAAGGATGGCTGCAGTGAAAGTAAAATGGTACAGAGATAAGGTGTAGGCAAGGTCATGAACTTAAACCAAGTTAAAAATCCTCTAATTTAAGCGCTTTCTAAGGCTCCACATGTAGTTAAGTATGTTGGCCTTGCCATTGCTAAGCATGAGCTGTAGAGGCTAAAAACAGTTTGTATATATACAAACTGTACAAACAAATATCCCTTCAACTGCAGCGTTCTTACCTAGAGCTAAGGGAAAGATTTCCATTTGAACGCACGCAATGTCCGGTCCAACTGCTGCCCGCTGTCAACATGATTCTAAGGCCGATCTGTCTCATTCCCCAGCGAGTCGGCCTGCTGAGAGCACTGAATCCACGGGGACATCGGGAGCGGAGGAGCAGAACAATGGCATCAAAAGAAGAGGGAGGGAGCCAAACACCAACAATGGTGGCAAGGAGGAGCCCAACGCACTTTCATCGACTCAGGAAACGCCGGTAGAATCGCAAAGGACACATGCAGCTGGGGAGGGGAAGGACAAAGCGGACCAGGACCCGGACCGAGAGCCGGGTCCCCAGGGGGAATCTAGGCTGACGCCGGCGGATACGGGGGACCGGACGGATCTTAGCGCCCAGGATGGAAGCACCAGGACGCCGGGCTCGGTAGAGGCAGACGGCTTAGAGAAGCCTTCCCCAGCGCAGGCCCACGCCGCCAACAACCTGGACTTTGACCTGTCCAGCGACAGTGACAGTGAGTCCATCACGGACAAGCCCCCCAACGCGGCGACTGATAGTGTAGCCGGCGGCGACCCCAAGACGAGTCCGTCGGGGGGCTGCGATCAGCGGGACGCCGGTCCCACGCAGGACGCAGGTCCCAGGCAGGACGGCGTTCCCATGCAGGACGGCGTTCCCACGCAGGACAGCGTTCCCACGCAGGACGGCGTTCCCATGCAGGACGGCGTTCCCACGCAGGACGGCGTTCCCACGCAGGACGGCGTTCCCACGCAGGACGCAGGTCCCACGCAGGACGCAGGTCCCATGCAGGACGCAGGTCCCATGCAGGACGCAGGTCCCACGCAGGACGCAGGTCCCACGCAGGACGCAGGTCCCACGCAGGACGGCGTTCCCATGCAGGACGGCGTTCCCATGCAGGACAGCGTTCCCACGCAGGACGCCGGCCCCATGCAAAGCACTGAGCATGGGGACGGACCGGAGGGACAGGATGGTAAAGAGGGGGAGGAAGGAGAGAGCGTTAAAGGGAAGGTGGAAGTAGCCGCAACAGCAGCAGCAGAAGAAAGTAAAGAGGCGGAAGCGGCAGGGAACAGCGTGACACCCGCGGTGGAGCCTCCTCCGGGAGGAGCGGTGCTCCCGGGCCCCGAGGATCTGGGCAACGGCTGCTCGGACAAGAGGGAGCCGGAGACGGAGTCGCAGAACAGCGAGCTGTCCGGGGTCACCGCCGGCGAGGAGCTGCTGGAGCAGAGCATGGAGGAGGAAGAGGAGGAGGAGGACAAGGAGGAGGAGGACGACCCCGACCAGGACGATCACCTCATCTACCTGGAGGAGGTGCTGCAGAGGATCCACGCCGAGTACTACGCCCGCTACGAGGTCTACCAGAGGAAGGAGGCCCCGGAGATGCCCGACATCCGCCGGATCGTGCCGGAGCTGAAGGGCAAGGTGCTGGAGGGGGCCACCATCGTGTTCAGCGGCCTGTACCCCACCAACTACCCCATGGAGAGGACCCGCGAGTACTACCACGCCAAGGTGCTGGGGGCCCAGATCGGCAGGAGCCTGGTGCTGAACGCCCAGGACCCCTGTCGGACAACGCATCTCATCGCAGCCAGAGCCGGTATGTTGACTAACGACTGGTTCTTTTCTGATCTGCGCCGATGGGATTTGAGTCAATTCTCATGTGTTCAATGACCATTAACAAACGTAGCTGCAGACATATCGCTGCACTAATGCAATGCACACTAAATAATCATGTGGTCATAGCAATTGGGAATGAATCTCTTCCTTTGTTGTTGCTAAACTCTAAACTGTTCATTGAAGCAGATAAATGTAGTCAGTGTCTTACTGGAATTATGTACCAAACATTGACTGCTTCATGACTGATGATGGTCTTCTACCTTATTGTGAAAGGTTTGCTGTGATAATTCTGCTGGCATCAGGGATTCAATTCTTTGACATTTAGTCTGTCGACATGTCACCTTAGGCATACATGGGGCTAGGCAAATCTTTTCTCATTTGACTCTGTCCTGACCAAAATAAAGCCATCATGCTAAATGCTGCATGACTGCAGAGCAGCAGTTATTCATGAGCAGAGTGTTAGGGCAGCATTGGGGATCAATGCAAACAGGGTTTAGTATAATGGAGCAGGAGGTCAAGAAGGGTGTGCCGAAGTTCATCCGATTAACATATTATTTCATGAATGATGAAGTCATCATTGGCTTGTCTCCTAATGATGGATTTGAGTATATCCCAATGTATTTACCCCAGGATTTTCCCGGCCTTAGATAACTAACACACACACAGGTACACACGTACTCACGTACACAAACACACCCTCCCCTGCAAATGCTCTCTTGATCCTGTTCACAGCATCTAAGCTGATGAGAGGCGGCATGCTGCCTCACATGTTTCTGCCTTTCTCTAAATCAACATGCCTGAGATTAATTTGTCACAAAGAGTACTAATGGTAAATATAATTTTTTGAAGCACATCTTTGAAGCACTTATGATGTGCTAAAGCAAATGGATTGTAATAACATTCCTTTCAATTCAATAGTGAACGGGGCTACCTGAAATCCTGGACAGTTGTTAGTACATTCAAATCTAAAATACATATCTCATGCAAATTCAGTCAGGAGAAAATTCATGCTCTTCAGCCACAGAGGTGACATCAGAAATGCATCTACCTTCGAATGATTTGAGCTTCAGTAAGGAGAGCCTCTGATTTGCTCTCATGAATAATTGAGTGAAACGTACATTTACCTTCTGGTTTTAAATATCTAAAGCAATACAATTGCCTCCTGATACGACAGTGGTAACTATGAGAATCAAAGAATCCATGGCCAAAACAAGTGTGCTGGGGCCGACGGATGTTCATGACGGATGTTCAGTTGCTTGATTTCAGTAAACCTAATTACTCTGTTTACAGTCAAAGTTGGCCCAACAGCGTGAGTGTCTGTTTACCTTCTTGCTCTGCTGCATTCATCTGAATTTAAATGTATGCGACATCAGTACACAACCTCCCTTCTTAGACCTAAACATTTAATGATATTTCTTGTAACGCCTTGATGGCGCAATCCTCATTTTGTACACGCTCTTTGACCTTATTATGATGTGCTGTCGAAAGAGGCTTGTTACGTTCTCTGAGGAATACGGCTGCTCAAGTTATACTTGCCCATGTGATTCCTCATCGTTGGTTGTGGAGACAAGCCGGGCTGCTGGCACATGTCATTGCTATGTCTTCATGGTCCAAACCCTCAGGATAATTACATACACCTGCAGGTGGTTGTGGCTGCTGAGGCTTCGACGAGCAGATCATGTGTCATGGGTTGTTCCCCTGGCGGTGAACAGGGACGGCAACATGGCATGCTGCTGCAGGCCAGACACCGAACAAGGCGTGTGAAAAGGAATGAGAAAAATGATTGAATCATAGCAAAAAACAACTTTAAAAAATCAATAGAAAAAAACAATCCAACCAAGTGCCAAGATGTGTTTCTTCTGGTAATTGACAAATTATGTTATACATTTCACTGGCGCCATCTCTGGGGGGGCACAAGGTTTCTTGCACCCCCAAAGATAAGGTTGGGGGTGCAAAAACCCCTCAATATTGAAACGAAGTGAACCGGCATGTTTTCGTTGTCTGTCTCTTTAAATAAAGCCAGCGCGATAGAACGCTGCGCTGCGCGATAGAACGCTGTGCTGAGACTTGGATACGGGCCGCTTGCGAGGGCAGCTGGATATGTTTGGCGATGTGTGCAGAGCGCGCATTGTTGTGCCGCCCCACAACCGTTTTATGGGCTTTAGCCTACGATGAAGAATGGTAAAGTAAATTGTATATTAAAATGGTAATTCAGGCAAAGGCCTGTAACTTTTATGACTGCCTGCGTGTGTTGCTCTTCTAATAGTCAAAACGCTGCTGATTATATGTTGCCTCTTCAGTG
>OMKX01013035.1:1456-11722 GCA_900302425.1 Brosme brosme
AGTATCCTGGCGGCTCACTGAACGCACGTGCTCGTGTCCAGTGAGCCGCCGCTTCGTTGAAAGGAACGGTGATTCAGGGCGGCAGTGTGCACACGGTTTTTATGATGCGTCCATGGGGGGTGGGGGGGGCACACAAGTACGCACGCAAGCATACGGACGGACGCACAAGTCACTGCTCCTTCCGTTAAAAATCGATGTCTGATGGCGTGGAGTTCCCGCAATCGAAACAAAATGAAAAGTCAAGGCCTTTGGGCCTGCACAGCAACAAACCTATTATATTTCCATTATTTTCCATTGCTTGGAGTAAGCTCTTTCTTTCTTTTTGCAATCAATTAAGAAGGAAAGAAGAGCTATTGATTTGTAATTTCTGTTTTCCTCCAGTACTAATGCCATACCATGGTACCGACTTGGAAAGAAAGATGTCAACAGTGCTTGCTGTTTCCTTCGTGATATAGTTATGAGCTTCAAATCTAAACCAACATGAGAGGAATCGAACAGAGAATGACTTGGTTGCTGGTTGTTTGGCAACAATGTTGGATGTCAACATCTGAATGGTATATAAAGTATAGTGGTGCTTTTCATAGCCTCAACCACTGATGAGATGTGCTGGACTGACAGCCTTCCGAGGCCATAATGAGGGTGTATTTAAAATTATTTGAGCCTGCGTTGTATATAAATTGGACATGTAAAAGTATATATTTTCTTTTCTTTTACATTAACCTCTCAGGCCCAGCGGGGAGACCCCCTGTCAAGTTTTTCCTACTTTAAAAACAAAAATATTTTTTTGATTTTGACACAATCACAAGCCAAGGTGATAAGTTCAGCTTGTCCCCAGAGAAATAAAATGACTGTAATTTTCTGCGCTGGTCAGAAAAGCACAAAAGTCATTGGAAATGAGATCTCTCACCACCTCCCTCTCTGTCATTTAGCCACAAGTATCTGAGGACTCTCGCCCCCCTGCCAGTTTCTTTCTGCCTTTGTCCTCCATTTTAGCTCAGAGGTTAAAAGCAGTGGGGTTTTTGTTTTTCTACAGCTTAGGAAAAATCTATTTCTGAGGTTAAATATTATTCCACTCTCCTCCAGATGATGGCTCCAGGATGTCTGTGTGTGGGAGTGTGTGTGTGTGTGTGTTTTCTCTGGTTTATTTTTTTTATGTGGAATATGCTTTGCATTCTGATTGAAGGAGATGTAATGTTGTCATGAGATGATTATTGGGAAAGAAGCAAGGTGATTTTCTGTGGTTACCTATTAATAATTGATCGATTGGCCCGCGACAGACTTCTCTTTCCAGTGGTTCTGAAATGACGAGACGTGATGTCGCTGTGTATCTGGCAGAGCCCAGGGTTTTCATGGACTAATCACACATGATTAATAATAGGAGTAATAACAAGTCAGATTTTGTGCTTTAGCCTCAGAAGTGAATGGTCTTATTTTTGTACAACGTGAGTCCCACCAAGCCATTTATCTCTCAATCTATCTCTCTCCCTCTCTCCCTCTTTCTCTCTCTTTCTCTCCTGCCGCGCGCTCGATCTTAAGTCACACGGCAGAAGATCTGTAATGGAGGTGGGGGGGAGGGGCAGACAGCCGGGTGGGAGATAGACTTCCCGCCAGAGTTCAAATCCATCAGTGGAACTGTCACAAGGCTTATGATGGCAAGGCAGACAAATGATGAAGTGGCACGATAAGAGAGGAAATGACCTCACGTGACAGAGTGGCAGCCACTGCCGCAGGGCTGCGCTCGGAGATGGATTTTGACAGCGGCGCAGGAAATACGACGCAGCGTCTTTCACGTCGATGATGGGTGCTCCAGGCTTTGCCCCGTGTCAGAACCAACCCATGCTTTTTTTTCGGTGTTCTTTTATTTTTTTATTGTTTTCACTTTGAGCTTCCTGAATGAAGAGGGAGAAGAAGAGATCCATCATAGATGGAGTGAGCTCGAAAAAAAGAAAAATTGCCCCTCGTTAGAAATATGGCCCAATCAATCGCAGTAGTTTAATGTCCTCCATTTCTTTGGTTTGGGCTCTGTGCGCTCGCTGCCTTTGTCAGCACCAGTAGCACGGATTATAAATATACACGTCTATGTGTTTGATGATGTTTGTCAACTTGGGACTGTGAAAATGGATCACCAGCGGGTGAATAAAATAGACTGATTTTCTGGACCCTATACTCTGACTGTCCTTAAACTAGTACCGTGTAAGATTACTCTAGGGTTTAGCCTCAAGCTGTGTACAAGTTGATTACGCAAAGTTTAAATTCCAATAGTTTTCACAATTGACTTTCCCTTTGAGGGCAGGCTAATCCCTGATTAAAGATTGTGTACTTTGTTTGTAAGCTGATTTTACTGCTTAATTCCACTATGGTTGGAACAGCTAAATATCCTGTCTGATGAATTTAATTAGTCTATTTTTCATTTTCTGAACAATGGATAGTAATGAATATGTAGATTTAGATAGATATTCTGGCTATTGGCTTTATTAGTCTAGGGAAGTCTAGGGAAGTTCACTTGGGGTAATACATGTGTGTGCAGCACAGACCTGGTGAAACTGTTGGGAAAGTTGGTTAAACAAGAAGACACTATGCTGTTGGTGGTTTAATGCCGACCAAGGACAACTTTATCATGGTGGGGTTTGAATACAGTGACAGGGTAAAGGTCAATGGTACAATTGGAAATTGCTTCAATAATGCTAGCCAACTTGTAAAAGTTCTATATATACATGGCACATGTGGTACTGTATGTGGTTAACCCTGATTTATTACCAGAATACACTTTTCCATTAACATTGTACATAAGTTACATTGTTATTAACATAATAATTCATTTGTTTTATTTATATATATATGGAAAATCATAACATTTTGACCTTCAAGACTTTTTACGAACACTATTTGCTTAACTTGTTCAACAATTTTACTTGTTTGAGGCTTGGGCCAAAACAATGTAATGAATCCTCATCTTTCCTACTGGAATAATCGCAGGGGGTGTAGGGTGCAGACGATGGTGGTGGTGTCAATGTTCTCCTCCTTTTTGACCCTCCTTCCACATCGATAAAGCCTGTCAGGCCTGTTTCAGTGTGGCTGCAGAGCAAAATCAACGTTTCCAATCGCTTGCTATCGAGAAAATATAGAGAGCACTAAAAAAGCCATTTGTTTTGGCAGAGGCTGAGGTCACCTTGGGAGGTTTGGGAACATTCTCTTTCAGAGGAGCAAACGTCGCCATCCATCAAGGGGTGTTGCCAAGGAGAGTGAGACTACTCACAGGCTGGCGGGACCCAGGAAGGTGGCGTTTTGTTGACTGCTTTGGTATCAGGTCATTTATAAACATAGTGCAGTCACTCACTGTCAAAGTTTAATTATTAGACATGAATTCATATTGTAAAAAAATAACTTGGCCTAAGCTGGATAGAAGATTAGCCTGTTCCTTTTAGTACTGCTTTGGTAAAAGTAATTGTACTTTTATGCATGTGTACACATTCATGCCTCATGTAGTCCCTTCAGTTTGAAAACTCTCAAAAAGCTATTGGATGGTGAGGCAGATGGTAAATTCCAACCATGCAGTTTTAAATGATTCATCTTTAGCCATGAAATACTTTACATTTACAAAACAAAGAATAGGGAAGCACTAAACACGTTGATGTCCTCAGTGCTTCCACCCCGGTTCTTGTAAGTGTTTTGATCTTCACAAGCAGTTTGGAGTTGACCTCACTTTCAATGTGTGTCAAGGGGGCATGCCACTGCTCCTTTCCAGCCAGTCAGTGAATTGGCGATGCACAGGGGTGAAACCTCATAAGACGAGGACTTCTGAATGGAGTCTGATGGAAACCATTTAATTAGAGTTGAGAGGTACCATCAATTTAAGGACTGACTATAAAAAATGATCTTGCCCTCTATTTGTGCCTCGCCTTTCTCCGTCTGCAGTGTCATGCATCGCTCGTCATGGAGTGTGAAACTTAACATCGCCTCACAGCACAACACTAGGACACGTGGCATGATAAGATGGATCCTGGTCAAAGTTATAGGCCCCATGTGATCGCGGGAGAGAAAGACAGCTTTCAATGGCGCCCAGCCTCGTCTGCTCCTCTCAAAAACGATTTCACCTGACAGGGAGGAGCGGCTGGGCCACAAAAAAAAAAGAATGAACTCAAAGAAGAAGTTGTTCCACTGTTTCCCTCCGTACCACCGCCACGGGCATGAGTCAAGCCAGCTCCACCTACCGCTCACGTCCATGTCTATAACCTTTACCGAAACAGACCGATGGGAGCCTCTCCGAGAGCTGAATCAGATGAGGTGAACTATTTTTTGGCAGGATTAAAGTGGGTATGGCAGGAATGTGTGGGTATGTGTGCTCGCACGCATGTGGTTTTGTGATGTAGGCACATCTGAGTCAACGGGATATGTCAGTCTTCAGAGCTTGAATCACACCTGATATTAAAGTCGAGGCTGACTTGAAAGTAGAATGTCGAAGTGAGTCAACAGCACCAACCAGCAATCTGTTGTTAGTGGTCCAAGGTGAAACTGTTGTTTCAGGGCGGACGGTGTGGGGGTTGCAGTAATGTGTGTCTGTGTGTGTGAGGGGGAAAGTTGTCATTGCCGGTAAAGTTGTACGGTACGAGGAATAGCGGTTATACAGCTAGTACCAAAACAAACACCATGTACGCAATATAGAAAATCGGAAGGAAGCGACTTTCTCCATTATTAGGACTTCATTCATGCGAAGTAAACATAGCAATGAACTATCCTTGTTTGTCGCGGATTTAATCACTGTGCTTCTTGTTATATGATTTATGATCTTGACTGACTTGTCTGTTTACACCAAAGACGTAGACACAAACATTCAAGTAATTTGAATTATTTTGCGATGTCTTGAGTTAAAGGTCTGTGATAACACGCCATCTGTAGCTCCATCTGAATATTAACAAAATATTTGTATCACAGCGCCATTAACATAGGGCTTCAGAAGCCTGGATTCAAAAAACGGTTAACCTTGTTCGTGTTTGACATGTAAAAGAGCATATTACACATACACTCTGCTTTTTGCTTGTTGTACTTAAAGTGGACCTGTCAATGTTTTCTTCATCGACAAAGAATATCTTCACGGCCTCGGTGTATGGAAACTGCAGCCGGGGATCATCAAGTTGCAAGGGTGTAAAGGCGTGTTTTACCTCACCAGTTAAAATCAGTGCTCTACAGCAGCCTTTTGAAGGCTAGGATAAATATTTTCCAAGGAATGTAGTAGCTCAAATGTATCTTTCAGCATTCATGCCTGCTGCACCACTTGGTCTGCTCGCTGACCTGATTCGCTATATAGAATCCAGGCGTAAAAAAAAATAAAAATAAAAAAATGAAAACTTGAGAAGGGATCCAATGAGGGCCATTGTTGTCAATGGGAATAAAATAAAAACACAATCATAATGATATTCAGTGTTATTGTTAATATTTGATGAGCATATACTGTATCTTTCGGTCAAGTTGTCATTAGAATAAATTGAAGTCGGTATTTCCCGGATATAGATAAAAAAGTTTACAAATGCAGAAGGTTGGAATACCAATATTGCACTCCCCTAGTGTTGAATGTAGCGCTCAATGTAGCATCTCAATGCTGCTCCTGATTAGCATGTGCTATTTCTGGCCTGAGCCAGATTACGTCTGCTTCAGGTCTCTCTCACACTGCCCAATTATGATATCACTGCTACAGCGTGCAAGACAAGCGCCTGAGCTAAGGAAAGAACTCTCTGGAAGCGAGAACATTAGTGCCATTTGTCACAACTCCTTTTTCTTCGACCAAATCCAAATTAGTGGTGCTTGTTTGCTGTCAACACTCATGCGGAATAAAATAACATCAGTTTGCAAAACGTTATTATATAAACCCATAATTGTTGGATAGATATAACAAGTTGCGCCCTTGACTCTTATTATAGATTATATGGTGGGACTTCTTTTCTAGGTTCATTTCATTCATCAGTCATTAAACTGTGATAGGTGTTGTATGGCTCATCAGGGTGTTTGTTGCCGACAGAGTTATGTCTTGCAGTTAAAACAGGGTCCCACCCTCTGATGTTGGGGCTGTATAATAAGCAGCTCACCATTGGTCAGGCTGCTGTGAACACGTTACCGAAAGACCAAGAACTCTAATTAAGAAGGCATCTAAATCCTCGGTGTGTCTTGGACTTGTTATCCCAATCTTCTCTACCTATACAGCTACACATACTCTGAAACAACATTTGTTTTACTACAATTTTTACACAAAACAGTTGTGTCCATGTTAGATTTTCTATACTTATAAAATAAAACAGACAGGAAACAAAGGTCTGCCCACCTTTCAAATGATTTGGCATTAGATTGTGTGCACTGTAGCCATCAAACAGGAAGCTGTATTATACTGTACAGTAGTAACTGTGCTGGAGCAGTTTTTAGATTTTTCGCTCTCTCTGATCTTAGTCTAATTGAAACTCGTTACATTTTGCTCAATATAAGAAATTGAAATTGAAAACACCAGACCAGGATCAATAGTTGTCTGATAATATGGTTCCGCTTAAAATGAGCACTTCATCTCTACCTTTTTTCTTTGCATTTCCCTTTTTTTTTTTCAAAACTCCCGATATAGGTCTTTGGAGGGAGCTGAGTGGCTCTACAATGACCGTTTCTTCTTTGCTAAGGCCACTGCTAAATTTAAATATCATATTAAAAGGTTAAGTACTCATTATACAGTTCACCACCATATGGGTAAGGCTAGTTAGAGTTTAGGGACAATTTCAGTTTATCTCCCTCTTAACTTGCCACGGTGCAAAGCAGGTCCACTTAATTAGTGGCCCTGTTGGCCTAGTCTATCCCAGGTGTGGCTTCTAATGGAAAATAGATAACCATCGACCAGTGGCAAGTAGATAACCATTTACCAGGTTGGAAGGAAGTTCAATGATACTAATAAAATGCCTTTGTTGACTCACAAAAATCGAAATAATCAGGTCTGTGTAACGTTTGATTTTGGGGGTTCTGTGTTTGGTAGTCAGTAATCATTTGCTACACCTTTATGTCCTTGGTTCATGTAATTGACCAAAGACAGAGTGTTATAGAAGCACAGAACAGGATGGGTAGGCATTGCACTGGGGATGGACACATCCTGTGCACTGTCCATGGTGTGGAGATCAAGTGATCTTCAATTATCTTGGCTCATCTCCCAGAAAAGCACAAGAAAGGGGGTTTCCTTGGTGCTAATTGCAATACCTCTCTGTGTTTAGCTTGAGGTTAGAAAATATGACCAGCTGAGTAAGAAAACACACGTTATTCTTTTGGCTGTGCTGCCGCAATCCACCATGATTCCTAAGCTCTCATCTTTTGTTGTCAAGAATGTCCATCGGTTTGTGTTTATTACCTCGTTCCAGCCACACAAATCGATGGAATGTGAAGCGAATGCGTTCCGGCACGTTCACACACACACACACACACACACACACACACACACACACACACTGAAGTAGCCTGTTTCGTCTCCCTTTTGTAACCCTGCTCGATTCTAGTCCTCCCTGTATCCCGATGGCCATTAGATAAACCTTTGTCCCTGTCGGCAGGTGAGACCATTGTTGTCTCGGAACCCGGTCCTGCTTGTTGATTCTTGTGGTTGGATATGTGCGTGTAGCACGCAATCTGCGTGCACACACACAACCACACGCGTACGCACACACAAACACAGAAGTAATAGTGAATCCACAGCACATGATTGTGTGTGACAGACTTGGTAATTCTTTCATTGTTGTTTGGTTTTACCCCTTGGCAATTGACCAGCTTGTGCTCTCCTGCTCCGCACATGGGGCTTTGATACCACATTGTGTTCTGACTGGTCTTCTCCATCCTGTCCCGTGTGACGGTTAATGCCTACACAGTGAGCTTTTTGCCCAATTCTTTGTTTATTTTTTGTGTTTTGGTTGGATGCGACAAAAAACTTTTCCTTTAAAGTTAAAAGGTCTGTTACAGGTTGTATCAGCAAAATAAAACAAATAATTAACAAAACTTAAAAGCCTATATTAGCTATTGGCAATGTGCATTTCATTTACAATAAATGTATTATTTGGCTTTAACCCTCTTACGGCACTGTGTAAAAATAAGAAAAATGGCAAGGCACAAAGCCCTCTAGCTGAGCTGTTTGTGATTACCCTGCTTGTCTCGGGATGCTCTGTTTTGGATTTGCTCTGAAAGGCATACTCTGCCTTTCCACTCCACTCTGCATGGGCCCTGGCTTCCCCCAGAGGATGTATGCAGAGGGGGGGGGGCATCCTTAAAAGTGCCATAGAGGGAGGACCAACGGTAACACATCCCTGTTGCCTGAAAGGATATCTTCGGGATTTTTGGTCTAAGGGACTAATGCGGATAATTCATTTTTTAATTGGTCCAGTATTGAGCAAGAACACTGCAGTCGTAAACAGCAAAACGGTCGTCATCCTTTGCGGCAATAGAGCCCCGTCAATGTACGTCCTCTAAAGGTGCACGTTTTTGTGCACCGACAGGCTCAGATCGTTATTAAGTGTCTGACAACATTATGGAAAGGATCCCTCCAGGGAAATAAAACGTTTTTCTTTACCTTTCGCCAGATCCGGTCTGTTTGTTATTGTGTCTAACCCAAGTCTCACTCAAGGAGAGTTCTTACTCTGAAATCTCAGAGCAAGATTTGAGTTTCAGGCAGAGAACGATGAGCGAGTCTGAGAGAGTGGTGGTGAGAGTCTGTTATATTGGACTACAGAATGCGTAGCTTTGTGTTATCCAAAAATCTTGGGTGAAGGAGGATTGAGATTGTAATGTCATTGGGACTTTTCCTGCAACAACGCAACGACGAGATTCATGACTTCTCCTCGAGCGAGATTACACAACACACACACATAATGACAAACAGACCAGATCAAGTGAAAAGTAAGTAAAAAGTTATATTTCCCTGTAGGGATGGTTTCCTTCATTTATGAAATGTATGGGTATGAGAGAACAAAGAGCTGTAGTGAAGCCTATAAATAAATATAGAAATAGATGCATATAAAGATATAAGTCAACAAAAAAATAGAGAAACATTGAGAACCGACGTACAAAATAAAGCAGTTGTGAAAGAAGGTTACAGCTTTTCTCTTTTCCCTCTTACTCTCCTTCTCAAGGTCCCTTTCCGTCAGAAATATTATTCAGTCTGATTCTAGTCGATTTTTTTATATACTGTTACATCCAGACCCTGTTAGTTAAACAGAACACACACTTTGTATAGTATCTCGAGTTACTCTGTGATTCCCACCCCTACTGTGAATAGTATGTGAGCCTGCACACTTCGCCCCCCAATACAATGCATAGAATCAAGATGGACTTAAGAAAGGTATTCAACTAAAAAACTAAATGATTAGGCCAAAATATATGTTCGGTTGATATTTGTGTCTCTTGTGTGGTTACGAGCAGATATGTACTACGTAGCATAATCCTGGTAACGTTAATAGTATGCAATTACTTTCTTTCCACCTTTCTTTCTTTATTTTCTTGCCTGTCTTTGCTTTTTAAACATCACCTTGCAGTTGTGCCCTGCACAACACGACACTCTCCGATCTGTCCTGTCAACGTGAAAATGAGTCACCTGTCCTGCTGGCCTTGTCTCTCACCTGCCTGGTTTTCCTCCCAGGCCCAACCTGGCACACGTTTGCATCACCCCACAACTCTTCCTTCACTGACTCCTCCTCTCCTCTCCTCATCCCCATTTTGACCACCATTTTGCATGATTGAATGATGGCGGGTTACATTGTCTCCATTGGTTTTTTTAATCTTGGGCCAGGCAGCAAATGTGTCAGATTAGGATTATAGTTGTGAATGTTCTGTGACAAAGTAGCTTTGGCGTTTCTGCTTCCGGGATTAAATACTATTATCTGCATTTTTGGTCTTTCAAGGTGTGTGTGTGTGTGTGTGTTCGTGTGTGTGTGTGTGTGTGTGTGTCTGTGTGTGTGTCCTGTTCCCTCAAACAAGTATGGATTTGTTTTATGCGGGTGGACTATCATTCTTTGAACAGCTGTAGGACAAGTGGACCACAGGGACTAGATAGAAACAAGCTCTTGTCTTTAATGCGGCGAATAAAATATACAGTGTCGTAAAAGAAAAGTGAAAACGTGTTTTTCATAAAACTTTGCGCAGCATGAAGTCATAAAGCATTTATGTGACCGAGTGCAGAATGTTGAAAGTTTACCGTTCATTTTCTGCTGCACTGATGAAGGTGACCCCCGCTCCCCCTCCCCCTCTCCCCCCCCCCCTCTGCCTCTCCTC
>OMKX01013091.1:3000-14997 GCA_900302425.1 Brosme brosme
GAGAGAGAGAGAGAGAGAGAGAGAGAGAGAGAGAGAGAGAGAGAGAGAGAGAGAGAGGTTAATTTGTATTCTACTCTACTATTCAACTTCCATGGATTGTGTCCAAAGCAGTGACTTAATGCTCAACCGGGTAATGTATGCAATGGTTACATTGTAGCCATGGGTCCTTAGGGCCAATTGACTTGTGTTGCAGCAAACGCCCCCCCGGGCGTTTGTTAGGATCAGGTGTCTGGTGGTGTGTGGTGTGGAACATGTATATATTTAACTGTGTCAGTGTCCAAACTCATGGTGTTTCAGCAAAATTAAAGTTTATCAGTCCGTCCGGCTGTTCGGCCATCAATCTACGTCTTCAACGACGCCCTCAGTGACCCCAGTCGAAGAACAAGAGTTGGGCTTTGTGAATATACCATGGATCAATTAATGTCCAATCTGGGCGATTATCTGCTAATTAACCATGGAGGAAACTAACTAGCTACTCTTAAATATCACCAATTTCTCAGAAGCGCTTTTTCTGAGAATACTCCTTCTAAGAATTATCTGACTTATACTTAGCCTTTGTTAGACATTTACAAATGCTAGATTATGTCTACCCATCCATACACCAGCTACAGTGTAATTAACCTGGTGTATTGAGACATGAAGGAAAAAGTCCCGGTGTGAGTCTGTATCTTGCGCAATGTGATTGTGAAAAACAACAACATAATTATTCGCCACAAGTGATCGACAGGATGAAAGATAAGCAATTGACGGGATGGTAATCCATCAGCATACAGCCCTGCAATAGAGTACTGGTCAGTCAGGGCATAATTTAGACATGGTGATCATGTTGACTTTTGTAACAAGTTCTTAGGTTCTATGGGTGGAGCACCGCCTAACGTATAACCTCTCTGTGGAATGCCCTAATTGCTCACTCTGACAAAAGCCAGCTGTTAAAACTCCAAAACAACATACCACTAGGCCTGATGTCAGTGGTGTCCAGGCTCAGATGCTACACAGGTAGGCCCAATATAGTAACCTGACACAGGTCACCTTAAACCAAGCAATGATGGAAACACTTATTTAAGTAGGCCTCGCCGTGGGTGGATTCTCTCTCTGTTTGACACTCAGAATATACATCGATAAGAGTCCAGCTCCAAATTAGGCGCAGAGCGGATTAGAAAAGGGAATGAATCAAGCCAGTGTGCTGCAGGGCAAGCATTTCTTCTCATGTGCCGTTCACAAGTCTCCCCTCAGCATGTGCTGCAGTGCAAGGCTGTGAGTGTGCGGTGATCGTGGGCCGGTCAATGTGGGATTTGAGATCAGTCCCTTGAAGTCTGGGATATAAATGTAAAGCTCTCCCCCTTTCTCTCTCTCTCTCTCCCCCCCTTTCTCTCCCTTCCCTCTCTCTCTCCCCTTCCTCTTGCCAATCTCCTTCTCTGTCCATTCCTCTCTCCCTTTCCCCCTTCCTCCCTCTTTAAAAGCTTGGGTTCAGGTAATTAGTCCAGTTGGATATCCTTGATTTTTTTGTTTTGACTGCACATTCTAATTTTACGCACATGCAAAAGATTTATCCAACGGCAAACTCAATTGTAAACATAGTAGTAATAGTAAAAAACATTTGTCTGCCAAAAGGATGTGTGTCATTCGGAGTGGAGCTAATGGAAAACAGAGGTGGTACAAGAAAAGATCCATGCAGAACAACTCCTCAAACCACAACTTTCATGTTAGTCATTTAGTCCACAACAGCCCATTCATTATGTTGGAACACTGCATCCAAGAGATCCAAGAGAGCAGTAGCATGGGGTTGCGATGCTCTGTGATGCAACCCTCTGAGCTTTCATTAATGTTAATGTCAAAGTGACAGAGAAACTGAAGAGCTATTGGTTCATTTCTTTTGTCTTTGGTTCTCTCAATTCTACTGCTTCCTGTTTTTTTTTTGGTATTTGTTGTCATTTACAGTTCATACCATGGTGTAAGCCTTTGGCGGACAAGGGTCCAAGTGGTCAAAGTGAAAGTCTATTAAAACCAGCCCTTTAGCGAAACAGCCTCCACCAACACCTCAACTTCTTCAATTGTCTTAAAAGACTGTTTTTTTCTGCAAGGCACATGCGAAAGTAGTGTGTTTGTTGCGATTGTTGTTCGTAACTGAAGGTTACGAACAATAATCACTTTCCAAACCTGTTACCCAAGGACAGGCGTCCTTCGGGAAGGGTCAGTAATAACAACAGGTGAAATGGCGCGTTACCTGTTGTTCTCCTTTGGTAGCATGGCTGCTGATTCTGCAGAGGGGAATGACAGTTGGGGAATAATTATCCTCTGGGTGTCATCCTGGCGTGCCTCAGACGGAGTTACACCGGGTTACACCTGGAGCAAGAATAAAAAATACATTACTTCATAAACTGGATATGTCAAAGGTATTGTTTGACTTGAATTGCTCGCCACAAATCGGAACGCCTGTCCTGAACTGATGTAGACATTGTAAATAAGCGAAAATGACTTCCTTCAAAATGCTTTATCGTAAAAGTGTTTCAGAAGATTATTAGTTGAAGTAGGATTTCCACAATGCAGCATTAACCCATCCCTAATACATCTGTATACGCATGTACTATGTAAAAGCATGTACTAGCCTAATACAATGCTGTTGAATGGGTTAAACATTTCCTGATCAACCCAACGGGTTGTAAATAGTACAGATAATAGTTGCATGAGAGACCGTTATTGGGTTCAAACTATTTAAACCACAGACCAGACTATCACACTTTACATATCATGCACTTTGTTTTGATATATATATATGTGTGTGCACATCATTGATTGGTAAATTGGTGAGAAAATAGCCCTGAATGGTCCAAGAAGAAGCACGTGCTACAAAATGCTGAACGTGATGATTAGCTTTGTAAATGTGGGTCAAGCTAGTAGGCCTCCCTGACAAATGTGACTGCAATGAAAAAAAGATTAAAACAGACATTCAGTGAAGATATGACAATATATTTTCTTTATATACAGGACATTTCTATAGATTTTTTTATTTTTTATGTTGAGTTTAAAATATTAGCTGAAACTAAAACCTAGCCTATATATGTTCAGGTATAGGGCTGTTTCGACAAGACCCTCACAATACCAGAGCCGAGACCACAGCAGCCTAATCTAACGATTCGCGTTCCTTAGGGTGCTGAGAAAAGAAAAATATATCCAGCATGAGGAATTGTGAGATTATGCCGTGAAGTACCTAGTGTTTGGTAGAAAGCCTGGCTTAGTCCATTATCCCTGAATGGCGAGTGGAGCACGGCGCAAACAATTGTGAACATGGAAGTGGGGTCTTACTCTGCAAAGTTGTGTAACAGTTGTTGTCTCCTGTTAACAGCCCTGGTGCATTGTGTCCGGGACTCAACATTGCTGATTCAGAGAGGGTGATTAGTTTGGTTGAAACACGGAGGGAAAAATGCACGATCAAATGTATGCCTATTGCTGGGGTTTGTCATTTATGGTAAAGGTAAACTAAGCGGCATAACTTCATGAAACTTAATGAGATGACATAATATGAAAGGCTAAAGCCTAATAAATAGCCTAAAACGAAATCGAATATTTATGAGCAAATATCAAATTATATAGAAAGATATAGGCCTACAATCAAAAATATTGATAAACAGTGAAACTTTAGTGAATAGCGAGAAGAACAAAGTATTATCCATTTTTATTGATAGCAATAAATCAGAGAGAACCTAACAGACCTAGTTGTAACATTGTCTTAAAAAAATACGAACATATGTTAAATGTGGACTCACCTTTGCTCCAATTTCAATTAGATGCAACACGGTATTGTGGTGTTTTTATTTGCCAATTTTGCACTAAAATTTTGACCGAGCCATCCTCTCTATTGCGGGAAAAGATGCTGCAGAAATATTAGATGCTGAAAAAAGTTGCGCGGACTGTTCGCTCGAGGATGCTCGTGCCATAACTTTGTCGCAACGAGAGAATTCCTCCAAGTTGCGCCTCACATCTCCGACCACAACATCGCTGAGCGAAAGGAGACGCATAAACCAAAACCTAAACAGTGAACACACGTGACGTGAAACGTAAAAAAAAAAAAAAAAAAAAAAAAAAGCCCTTCAGCGTAAAGAAGAAGCTCCCAGTTTCCCTATTTCCAACATCCCTAAAACGTAAGGAATGCTATTATTCAGCTGCGAGGGACACGCAATGAATACTGCGGTAGCCCACATCCAATAAACCAGTGAGGTAAATGTGTTTTGCATTTCGGTTATAATTGCATGTCTACTGGCGAACAGAACATCCTATGGCAAAGGCTTAACTACCATGTGTGTCATTGGGGTCCCCCATCTTTCAGAACACTTCCAGCAGGGCACTTTGTAGGTGAATGCACATGCGAACTGTCAGCACGGTGGGTTTATGTAGCTTATCTCGCAGAATTGCCTATATATTTTTAGGCTATAACGCCTAAACATGTTTGTTTTCTATATTTGTATCGTAAAGACGTGGACACACCCTTTTGCCGAGGGTATCCCACTTACACAGGACAGATCGTGCCGCGGTGAAGCCTCGCCCATGTGGGACGTTTACAATGACCCTATAGCCCACACATTCTGCTGCATTCACTGAAGTGCTTAAACAAACAGCTTTTTATTATTATTTTCAGGTTGAAAATACATTTCCTAGTGTCTTCCTGCACCTGAGAAAATCTGACACATTTTCCAATTTACAGAGTTATGTAATGACGTGAATGGTTTGATGCATTGTTTTGTTAATGTACATTGGCACAAACCATTATGCTGGATAGAAGCAATATGCTTTTTAGTAATAACATGCTTAACATTAAGTTATATGACTTGTTACTATAACAAATTTACTTTAAAATATATATGGCAGCCTAGGGGGAATCTAAGGGCAACTATCAAAGGTAATCTAAGGAATCTGAACTAGTTGTGCTGACAAAGTTAGCAACTGCTGTGTTCAGGGTCCCGTCTCTGTTCAGATAGCACTCCGGACTGCCCCAATACTAGGCTGGGATCCGGTGCTTATCTCGACACCTCCAATATTGGACCAGAAATAGAAGCAGAAACTTACCTTAACCTGCAAAGTCAACTATGCAAATCTTATTCCTGTTCCTCTTCATGTCTAACGTCACCTTGAAAACGCCTTTAGCACACTAAACTTGGCATTATTTAATGTCAGTCCTTTATCAGGCAAATCACTTTTATTTAACCATGACTCAACTTGATTTTATGTTATTAACTGACATTTGGTGAGACCAAAATAGTGGTGGAGTTGAATCTGTTTCTCCTAATTTCAAGATAATGAGTGAGGTCAGAATAGCTAAGGAGGGGGAGGAGAGCATCCCTGTTCGATGATGCTCACCAATGCAGGCAGATATCATTTGGAAAGTTTGCATCTTTTTGAATATCTTGCTCACATATAGAAATCTGCCTCTCGCATTTGACGGATAACCACTTACATGCCATAAAAATACTCTGCAAACTACTTTGATGACTGTACATAATGGTTGACTTTCTACACATCATCTTGATAACTCCAGTGATAGCAGTGCCAAATATTTTTTTCATTGACAATTTGGGATTGACTCAGAATTTGACAGGTCCCACCCTCTGCCAGGAGCACACACTGGATATAACTAAGTCCAAGGTCTTAATGTTCCAAAGATTGTGGTAACTGGTCACTTTTGTGTTTTCTTTGGGATGTCTATCACAAATTCGGACAGTTGCCATCTCAAAACGGTCAGGGAGAACACCACTCCTCGATTCATGGAGGCATTCTCTATGTTAACTGTACTCACTTTGGCCCCGGCGAATGATCTTGTGAATAGTTTCAGCTCTAAAACGACAAATAATGTTGACGCAATCGCACCCACAAAGGTTAAAATAATCTCTGGTAAGAAAAAAGCCCCATGTAGAAATTCCACATCAGTATATCTCCAAAAAAACGAGTCTTGGTGAGCTGAACACAGAGTTAAGCAAAACTTCAGATACCCAATGACATTTATAGATATTTTTATATAGTATCTAAAGTATCTAACACATTTTGCGTAAAAAAAAAAGCCTCATCAACAAAAATATAAATAGCGCACATGATTTATTCACCACCATTGATAGGGGGACAAGCCCTCCAGTGTCATCAGCCCCAGAACACCTTTCCATTAAGTAACGCAAAGATTTTGCCTGTTTTTACTGTAAAGTAACGGAAAATTTGACTTCAATATTAAACAAGACTTGTGTATCACCTCTACATACACAACAACTATTCTGGTCAACATTTCCCCAGGGAATTCCCACAGGCCTCCAAACAGTTATTAAGCCTGTTATTTATTACAGGGCTTTAGCCAAACTATCCTTTTGAAGTCAAATCATTGAAAAAGTTGTTTTCATACAACTAGAGGGTAGGTTTCGGCTTTGGATTCCCCCCAGCCTCAATTTAGCTTTGGGAGCTGGGTGAGGCTGGACACCTGTGGTGAACTGGATAATCAAGGCACGCAGATTAAACCCCCATCACCACACTCGGTCGGAGGAGAGCTCTGACACAGCAGCATGTAAGACCTGCAGGTTATACTCAAAAGAACATTTGTTAATCAACAACAGGTGATCATGGTCCGATTCAGTCACTCATCAGGTGCCTTGAGAATCAGTGACTGGATGTGCCATTTTCCTCCAGCTTAATATTATTTTTTGGTGTCAAAGATGAAAGAGTCAAAGTAAGTACATATAATTAAAGACTAAAAACCAAGTCCGAAATCTTGATGAAGTGACAGACTTGGACCTAAACTTTAACAGCCACATAAAGACCCTTACCCTTCATCCTACTATCAGTTTGAACTAAGACAAAGAAAGCAGACCACATACGTAACTCCAGTGCTAAGATCACTGCACTGGCTTCCTCTTTGCCAGAGAATTGAGAATAGTTTCTAAAGCACTAAATGGAAGAAAACGTATGTCTGCACTACATTTATTCTCTTACCATCTTATCTTTTATTTATTTTACATTGATCCTTTCTTAATTATCTTTAAATGATTGTCCTTTTAATGGTTTTGCATTTGTAAGCACTATAAATAGCATTGTGTTTGAATGGTGCTATAGAAATAAACTCGCCTTGCCTTGCCTAAGTTGAACTATTTGCTTTGGTGAATAGGTGAATATAATGAACAATTGTATGGCAAGGTTGCCTAAAGCTTCTATTCGCTCTAAAACTCTTGAACTAGTCCTGGGAACAAAATAACCTGTTCCCTGATACGCTCGCGGATTACACTTAGGTTCCGGCAAGGGACATCGCTCCACGCCTGTTTTTGATCACAACTGTCCAAGCAGAATGGCATCAACATTTAAAGTACTACATATCTCTCAGAGAATACCCTTTATGGGCAGCAAATATACTTAAGACTACCAAATGGACATCTTAATGTTCTTAATGTAGGATGTTGTAGTAGAATGGTGACCCAGTCTAATGTTTAAAGACGGTGGTGGACGATAGTTATTCTATTAGTTGCAATTAAGAATGGATAGCTCATCCTTTTAATATGTGCACTCAGAAACAAAATAAATACAGGCTGGACATGAGAGAAATATTTCCTTAATATTAATATGGGACAAAAACCGATCTATTTAGAAATAGCTGTAGTATTTAAATATGCACTATACAGCATTTGGGACACCGGTGAAGCTTGCACGATTTAGACCACACTTATTAGAAAAGATGGTACGCAGATAAATTGTATTCCTAAATGTGTACACATGATGCATACTTTGTTTATGTAGGAAGGCTTGGAGTGAAAGATAATCGTAATCACACTACACTTTTTAAAGGTTTTATACAAGGAAAATAATACAATGGTTTCATTTATAAGCTCATGATTGCATGTTCGTATAAATTACTGTACAGGGAAACACGTCATCTTTAGCACGCCATTTTGTGCACAGCCACGGTGATGCTCCCGTGTGTCCTCACCAGAACATTCCTGGGGACAGAAGAACATAGCATGAGCAATGCACTCAAGTTTAGAGTGAACCCTGTCCACACATGCACCAACAATTGCATCATTAGTTAAAATACATTCTTGCCATTCCTGACCTCTCTAAAATTAGCCTTTTGATTATCTACCTCAACAACCGCCTATATCTTTTAATGTAGATAAGTAAAAGTAATTTTTTTTTTAACTTTTACTTATCTACATTAAAAGATTTAGGCGAGGTAGATAATCAAAAGGCTAATACATAGTGATATAATACATAGTGATTATCGCTAGTACATAGTGATAATTGGTGATATATCACCAATTATCACCATGTACGTTATGCATGTTGCAAATTGTACTTTGCACAATTTGATAATCTTGCATCAAGTAGCTACAATTTGTTTGCACCACAAATGTCCCTTGTGCTCGATTTATTGTCCATTACAGCCAGAATACATTATAACATGATCATGACTAGTAAAATACTGCAGTAAAACAGCATCTCTCTGATGCAATTAAAAATCAATACTCTTTTCAGGTTGTGATCGATGATGTCCTTATTAACCCTGTCTTGACATCAGGAAACAAATTTGAGTTTGAGCGGACGCCATCTCTACAATATGAAATCCACAGTTCTGGAACCAAAAATCCTGATGCAAATTCAGCTTTCCAAACCTGCTGTAACAGGTCCCGGATGTGCTGTGTTTGTTTATTATTCTTATAAGAAAAGCTATTATGCTATTATCCAAAGCGACTTACAGCGGTTTGTTTATATACATTGTTACATACATTGATACATTGTTGTTTAGGTACCATGCAATCCTAGTTCGAGAGCCAGTACACTACTTTTCTGCCAACTGCCAGTATGGAAATGCAAGCTCCCAGTTTTGACAGAAAGCTGGGAGCTTGTGGATATTTAGGGTGTTCTGTTTTAGGAAATTAGGGCATATCTCGAATTCCTCTGAGAGAGAGAGAGAGAGAGAGAGAGAGAGATATAATGAAGCAAAGAGTTTGCAATGCATGCTTGCACATTGAAACAGTGAGCTGAGCTCGAACTTCAAAGCAGCAAACTCAACTAAGCAGCATCCACAAGATGGCGGTATACACAAGCAGATCAAGAAAAACCTCATCGACCCTGAGCTTGCTCACCCTGTATCTGACTCCAGGCACACAGTGGGGCTATCCGTCGGGTCTTTGCTAAGGCCTGCCGCTTGTTTGGCCAGTACTGACACCACACCCCCGTGTTCGTCAGACAAGGATCCACGACCTAGCCACCATAACATATAGAGTGAATCATTTTATCAGGCGAAATTGTTCATACAATTAAAGATCTTGTGGCCTGAATTCACAAATGCACTGAGTGGGGATAATGTTGAGGTCAATGGTCAGGTAGCTAGTTGGGTTTTTAAACATGTACATAATCCCATCCACCACACATCCCCACAATAATACATATGGTTTATTATTAGTCCAGTTTTGTCTAAAGATTTTTCTTTGCCTTCCATCCGTTACAAATATAGACACACACCATGACACACGAATTCAAAGACCATAAGTAGACTATATAAAAAAAAGTATGTGCAGTCTTACAGCCCAAGTTGTGTCCTTGTTGATCTGTAACGAGCACACCAACGATCGCTGGATGCTTCATACTGCCATACAGAGGAGATATGAGAGCATAAGTGAATGTAATACATGAGACATCATTTATTCACTTTTACTGTCAAATACTTACGTCTCATCAAGATGCTGTTCAAGTGTCGCCTCCATGCTTCCTAAACGAGTTATAATTGTGTATATATACGACCGTTTTGTATGTGTTTTTGTTTAGCTTTTACTTCCTCAAAATTCAGTCAGCTGATTGTCACGTGAACTACGGGTATGCGTAATGATCAAATTGCAGTATATAGTACTCGCGCGTTTTCGATAGTCTCTTCTCTTATAATGCAACGCTTGGACAAAAGAGGAACATTCTAAGTGTGGGCCAAAGACACTGCTGTCCTCAAAAAATTCAGGACTCATTACCATTACTATGATACATACACTGTATGCTGGAGAACCTCCCAGGTGGGGGAGGCACTGCTTGGCGTAATGGATGTCAACTGACATCTCCAGCCTCCAGCAAAGAGTCTGCTTCGATGGCCTTAAACCTATCCACTTAAATAATGACAACAGTTTACAGGAATGTAAAAATAAATAAATAGGAATACGGTACATACATTTACATTAACTCACCCAATCCAGGTAATTAAATGCTCTAGCTCCCTATGAAATAAGTCTTTAATTAACTAGCCAATTTGATATTTGGGGATCGATTCATGGTATCAATGGATGACTATATTAAATGTAGCTAGTTAAAAAGTATTTTACTTTCTGTCCCTTAATAGTAACAGCTCGTGTAAGTGCTGTTACATAAATGCTCTATTTTATAATTTCATGTTCTAAATAAAAAAATGATGTATTAAATGTAAAGCTATAAAGGTTAAATTGGAAGTTAAACCGTTTTGTTCCAAACAGTGTAGGAAAATATGAATGTTTTACTAACAGGTAAAAATATGTTTCAAATCCGAACTAATGTTCTCTGTCAAGCAAGTCGGCGAGAGTTTATGGGGACATTTTAATGGAAAATGTAACACATTACAATTTTGATTAGTAAGACAAAGACCAACTGCTGCGACAGAAGATATAATTCCCTCTTCAATCACATCCTTATTTCCAAAAGCTCACAAATGTCGTTCAGTTTGGCCCCTCAAGCCCATGCGACTTAATCAAGCTTATATTTTTATTTCATCAATGATTGGGGTTTATTTAAGATGTTCTGCACACATTCATGTTGGGACATATAAATTGAGCCAAAACGGCAATTTAAGTTTAAAAAAGATGAATACAGGCTGCCTATGCCAGAAATTCAAAATAAGAATGAAATGGTAGTTGTGCAACACAACGACTCTTTGTGAAATCAGCGCCCATGAAAGAAAGGAGTGCCGTCAACGGCTTCACTCACAAGCTCATACTGGGAGTGAGAGTTTGCAGCTCTGAACCTACCATAAAATCCTGCCCACTGTCTGTTGTGCAAACCTCTGACCGCGTTAAGATATGGATCCAGAAAGTTCATCAATAAAAGGTGGGAAATGGAAGGCGGGAACAATAATAAACCAGCAGTTTAGTCAAAGTAACCCAACCAGTTTTTCAGCTGTGAATAAACCCCTTACAACCCCTTTGACCCAACATGAGCAACCCAGCAGTGTGTTTCTACCATACCCCAAGCAACCCAGAATTAGGACCCAGCATAATCTACCCAACAATGTGGTTACAGAAACAACCCAGCACTTTTTTGTGAGTAAACTTAAAGGTGAAGGGGTGTATAATTTGATTGCATCTAGAAATATAATATCATATTCATAAGTATGTTTTAATTAGTGTGTACTAATGGTAAATAATAATTGTTGTGTTTTCGTTTCCTTAGAATGAGCCCTTTAGATCTACGTTAGGAGTGGGTCCCCTCCACTGATCTATAAAGAACCCTGGATAGCGCATCTACGTCACAAACCTGAAGCCACCGTGAAATCGCCGCGGCGGCCATATTGGGACCACTTGCGAGTCCGAACCATTGGTCCGAACTAGGCTACGCTACTCCGTATTTCACTCAAAATGATCTGTGTGCAGGCTAGCCATAGATATATATAGAACACTAGATACGTCACGGCAATGTTGAGCTCCGGTCGGCTGACGGCCACCGCGGCGGCCATCTTGACTGGGTCAACCCGCTGCCTAGTGCATTACACCATATGGAAAATTCATACAAACATGTAGCAAATTTGAGCCGTGATGGCTCAGTGGATGACACTAAAAAAATCATAGTTGATATTCCATGTTTGAATTTAAGTGGTAGGAAGATTTTTTTTGCTCTATGTTACACACAAAAAAAAAACTTGCCACTGATTATATCTACTATCAGAAATGTTTTTTTTATAATTTGATGTACTATATTTACACTTTATATATTATTTTTATTGATTTATACAATCCTTATGTACAGTTT